>CAJQZN010035262.1:0-21977 GCA_907164685.1 Colias eurytheme | reverse complement strand
TTCAATTTGTTCAACTTCATATGGACGAGATTTTCTTGCTGCTTTGGTTATAGTGGCATAATCACTTGGAACGTAAATTTCTTTGTTCTTAAGTTGGCGTTCAAGTCAAGAAATATAAGATACAGCTACGTGAACACATCAGAGCACAACAGCGTCGAAGATTTACTCATCTTCACGGACGGGTCCAAGACTGAAAATGGCACGGGTGCTGGGGTCTTCTCTGAGGACCTAAACATTAACATCTCGCACCCCTTGGGACCCCGTAATACAATCTTTCAGGCTGAATGCCTAGGACTTCTACTTGCAGCTTCAGCCATAATCAAATGGAATGTAACAACTTTTCGATTCGGATCCTATCGGATAGCAAAGCAGCACTCATGGCAATCAAAAGCCATGAAATCACGTCTTCAGGGTTAATTCTAGAGTGTCACCTAGCCCTAACTAGGGTATGTGATCTGGGAAAGTCCCTAGTACTACAATGAATAAAAGGACACAGTAACTCACGAGGAAACGATGCTGCTGACATATTAGCCAGAAGGGCATCTCAAACACCGGTCAAGGGACCTTTTCCCATTATACCGCTACCTGCAAGCTGGATCCGGCTGATGATTACCCAGCTCATTAACACTGCACAAAAAGCAGAATGTTCAAGCAGATCTGACTGCAAGCAAGCCAGAGAAGCCCTACCAAACATTGACTCTAGACTTGCACGTCAGATTCTCAACCTACGTAGAGTGCAACTACGTGTAATAACAGGGACTCTCACAGGGCACGGCCCCTTCAACGCAAACATCTCTTTAATTTAGGGATCACAGACAGTCCGCTATGCAGAGCATGCATGGCGTCCGAGGAAACGGCAGCCCACGTCATCATGGAATGTACGGGGGTTGCGGAGTACAGGGCAAGACACCTGGGGTCTCCCGGGTCCCTCCCTGAAGCCTTCCGCAGCCCTCACAAGCTGCTTGGCTTAATGTGCTCGGGTGGTTTCAGTTTTAGCTGGTTTCCCCCACCTCCATCTATTTCGATTTTGGTAAGGGCTTCCGTCAGAAAATATAATAATAGGCAGCTGTTGGCTTACACAATGCTTTTCCAGGTTACAAACGAAACAAAAGTGCTAGACGTCAAGTCAGCAGCTGTTTCGTCATACCAGTACAACATGTACAATGCTTAGTAATTTAATTGACTCTACGAACAATTTGTTGGTATCTTTACGCGCATAATGCGATGGTAGTTTTGGAAAAGCATCAAAAAAATCGTCAAGAATGGCAATTTTTCGATGGTTTGTTGAGTTTATGGAGAAGCACGTGTTAGGATACTTTCTTCTTGGTTTGAATGCATGCCAAACTCACCACTTTTAACCCATGAATAAACTGTACATGAGCCCAAGGAAAGCGTGCTTAAAAACAGAGCGGACGCGTCAGGGTTAAGTTAGAATATATTGCCAGCAAAAATGACGCAACTTTTGTTATAAGGTATTGCTACACTTTAATATTTGCTCAAATTGACTGTTTACAGAGAAATGACCTTTATGGGCCTATGTATTACTCTATTTTAAGTACGAAAATGCTATAAAACGAAAATCGCTAAAATGTTAGTTAGGAGGTATTGATACTTCATCGTCGGTATGTTTCAGCGATAGCATCCCACAGGAGCCGCCATCGCGTTGAGTCTTGATTCCATCATGTACTTACATTCATCCAACCTTCATCGTATAGATTACGTTACAACTAGTGTGAATTTCATATTTATCTTGGATTAAATGTTTGTTGCATAAACTTAAATTTGTAAATGAATGCAAAAATTGGTAAAAGGCAACATGGTGAATGCAAAGACGCTGTATTTAAGACTGTCTCTTACAGATGAGTAACAAAATAGTTACTTCATCATACGTACTTTATATTATTGGTTCCTATTATAATGCTCTCTTCCTTGTTAAAATGAGTAAGTAGGGAAATTTCATCAGGGAACAGCATTATGAAAATTTTCATCTACAATTTTAGAGAAGTTAAAAAAGTTTTTTATCAAGAACGAACTGTTACAGTTACTGCCAAGTAAATTTATTGCCAGTTTGTTATTATTTATTTATAGAGTAATAAAGCAGTAATAAGCGCACTTGCAGTCGTGCCTTCCTTGCGCCAAGGAGGCGCAGTAGAACATAATTTGCTATACACAATACACATGTTGTCGCTCGGACGCGCGCGAGATGTCGCCGATAGCTTGGGAACGTCTGCCTTATAGCTTCAGCGTGATAGGTGACTGACTTGATTGTATCGCTAGAGATATAAGTATATGCACAGGTTTAAGGATATTGTTGGGCTAAAATTAGCATATGCGTCATGCCTTCTGAATTAGTAAAGTTAAAAATAAATCTGGTCAAGTTTGATATGTAAGCGTAGATGTGTAGCTTCGTCCATGCGCTCCGAATAGTCTATGAAAAAAGTTTCTTTTTAATTTCGTTTTTTTGTAGAAAACACATCATTAATACCTTCGGTGGTTGCTGGAAAAGATTTCTCTGGCAAGATGACAGAATATTAGTAAAAAGGTCCGGCAACACATTGGAAAGGAACAATTTACAACTTCTCTGTAAAATGAAACAAGAATTTAAATCACATATTGTATTTATAACTTCATACATAAGAATTCAAGCTTTACCTTGAATCCTTTATATTTAAAGAATGCCTTACGTAACTTCTAGGAAGCAGTAAGCACTGCAATTACTGCATTGAATTCTTTTCACATTTTCGTACTCAGATTTCCCATAGCCGCTGATTATTCATCGGCTGAGTGTCAGGTATATTAGTAATGTGTGGTAGCACGGTAGCAGTTCTGTCACGAGCTGCTAAGTATTCCGCGGTCCCCGCTTAGCGCGAAGGCTCTGCACCGTTAATCAACAACCGTGGGAGAGGCGGCGGCCACGTGCGCTCCCCCCCTCCCCCCCGGGCACCCGCCGCACGGTCGCACGCACCGCACCACGAAGGACAATCATGACTTGGTTTAATGTATGGACCTTCAAATGTACTTTATTCTATATGTATAAGTGATATAACACATTGCCATTGGGTCACTTATCAATTTTAAGTTGGATTGGATAAAAGTTTAATTGAAAATATTAGGTAGGTAATGTTTTACGTACCTATTTTCAGTATTTTACATTGAGCATGAAGTGATTTAATTGTTATTTATTATCAAGAAGAATTTTAATGAATAAAAATAAAATGGATTCCAGGATTCGAAGGGAACGCCGCCGCGCCGCGCCGTCCCAATTATTCCCATATGCATACGTGTAAACAATCGAGGTAAATGAAGAATCAGGTGAATTTTGTAAATAGATTAAAATTAATATTTTAAAATATATTATCTTGGATTACTCCAAAAAAAAAACTAGTGTAAAATAAAAATTTCGTTGCGCTGGACCTATACATTTAGGAACGAAGATGCGAAGAAAAATATTCCAAAATATAAACTGCACTTGTATCAAAACTCACAACTACAAACTCATCGATGCTATCGATACAGTTAGTCGGTGCATTATTATAAATTATAATCGTCCACGAGCAATAACTCTACATTTCGCAAATAATGCACATAGCAAACATTACATGAATATTATATGAGTTATTTACATGCAACCTAGACTCTGCTCCTCTGTTAGGAGCTAAATCGTAAACATATAATAACTTAAACGTTGAGAAATTGAAATAAAGTCGAAGTTCAGTGTATCTATCAGCATGTGCATAAATTAATTACTAATTAGATTGTTCATGAACATCGCAAATATTATTAGTGTCTAATGACTATAATATATCTGTTTATGTGGTACTAGCTGTGCCCCGTGGTTTTACCCGTACTGCTTCGCTTCTATTGGTCTTAGCGTGATGATATAATATAGCCTATATTATCTTGACCCGACCTTTAGTAATATAAATGTAAAATTCGAAGTAAATCCATGCAGTTCTTTTTCAGCTGAGTTTAGTTCGGACATTTATTTAGACAAATTCACCTACTTCAAACCTAGGTATTTAGTAAATAGCACATCTAAGTAATAGGTCAGTTTTTATTTAATTTGTTTGTACAAACATATTGAAAAGGTCTTTCAATTATTAACTTAAAAGTAAAAACCTAAATTGGTCTTTATGGTGCCATATTTACGTGGCATCTTTACACAACTGGCTTGTTAAATAATTGTCGCATTTTCTGTAATAATACGTAAACAGATCAAGTCTATAACCATCAGCTATAATTGGCACTAGCGCAGTTTCCCTGATTAGTGTAACTATACTGCGGTCTCCAACTACCTACTTATGCTAATGCGACGAGTAACAATTTCCTGTACGATCATATTGCATCTAATGCTCTATCAGACGCATCAAATTAGCATTGTTTTCCACGGGTGGACAAAATTTATTCTAAATGTATAATTTGAACAACGTAAAAACGATATTGATCAAAGTAATCATGTAAATTTGATGTCATTTTTTGTCGATACAGGTTTTCTCGCAGATAAAAATCTAAAAAAGGCAAGTTGGTCGCGTCAATGTTACATCCTGTTTTTAGAAGCGCAGCCGGGCCGCGGGCCGACGCGGACCTTATCGCCGGCGATTTACGAAGTCGCCCTGACAGTTCATCAATGTCCAACTTTTCGTCGGAATTGCATTATTTACCGTCGATTTTGACACGAGAAATATTACAACGAAAGCGAGCGGGCATTCTGCGCAGGCGCGAAATACGAAACAATAGCGGTTTAAAATACAATGAGTGCGACCTGAAATACATAACATCAGCGACATTCCCGTCACGACCGCTTACCTTTTTCGACTATTTTGTTCGTGGCGTAGGAGAGCGGCCCGATCACGAGCCCTGACCTTTTCTTATTAATAACGTGGTTTGAATTGGAAATTCCCGACGATAATTTCACGATGACGTCTGTATCCCACGCGTCATTATGTAGCACCTAATACGGCACGGTTCCCGACGCTCCCTGCGCCCAGCATAATGCATGCGGTCGTGAGCGAATATGCGAGCAGCCGACGCGTCTTGCACTAATTGCTGATCGCAATTCAACGCAAGGGCGCGGAGCCACGACCGTGCCCAATGCCCATCTAGCCTAATTGTCGCGGTCACTACCGCTTAGCATACATTGCGATGTAAATCAACGCTGCCAATGTCTTAGTCGGAGCCAAGACGCGCGGCGCCTCCGGGAAAAGCGGCTCAAAGCCCGCGCCCTACGGCCGGCCTTCGCTCGACGATTCAATCAGGACTTGGCGCTCTTTAGTATGTGTGTCGAGATAGGCAAATTGTATAATTAGCGTTGTGGAAGCGTGATGTTTAAGGATGAGATGCATGCTAATGCGTTTGGCGAGAGAGTATAATATGGCGGATAATGTAGACAGCTGAACTGTGCCGCCGTGGGGCTGTGGGTGTGAGAGGCGACACGCGGGAAAGGATAAGGCGCACACGCCGTGAATGTCGATTGCTTATGAGAGAGAGTTGATTTCAAATGTGTTCATTTTGTGTTCTTATGCGGCGTTCTCGACTACCCAATATAGCTTGAATTGTCTTTTTTATGACCACAGATAAAGATTTTTACATACGGTACTAGATAAAAGATTTTAATAAGCGAAGGAAAGTCAAAAGAAAGAAAGAAAACTCACCACGGGGAAAATGCACGTAGGTGATTAGCATACATATCCAGTGGAAATCTATACTAATATTAATTGCATAGTATGTTACATTCAACCGTTTAGCTACTATTATGTATTCTGTGATTCAACATCAGGCATAACACATCTATATAATATATATATATATATATATATACTAGCAGTCCGCCCCGGCTTCGCCCGTGGTACATATTATGAAAAATAGATGTTGGCCGATTCTCAGACTTACCCGATATGCACAGAAAATTTCATGAGAATCGGTCCACCCGTTTCGGAGGAGTATGCAGACTAACATTGTGACACGAGAATTTTATATATAAGAAGATATAAAACTCGAAGGTATAGTGATCTATCAACGCACAGCCCAAACCACTGGACGTATCGGGCTGAAATTTGGCATGCAGGTAGATGTTAGGACGTAGGCATCCGCTAAGAAAGGATTAGCTAGTCTCATATAAAGCTTAAAAAGGGTTATGAAATATCACTATTCAAGCTCTAATGAGGAGTACTTTTTTACATATTTCATTATTGCTTCGCTCTTATAGGTCGTAGCGTGATGTTATGTAGCATTTAACCACATTTTTGTAATATTAGTTGTAATGTATTACATGGACACTACATTTTCAATGATAAATTAAAAATAAAAAAAATTCCTATCCAAGAAAACCCAAGTGCACTAAAAAAATTGGCTTTATTGAAATTGCAAAAAAAAAATTGAGAAGAGCAAATGCTCTTCTCAATTTTTTAAAACTTTTAGCATATTTTTTTCAGTGAAGGTCAGCATTTGTTGAAAGGTGTTAGTAAACCAATTTAAATGCGCTAAGATGATAGTTTGGAAAATTCAATAGGAATCTTTGACTTATTTTCATAGCCTCGTTCTCCTTTAAAGTGCACGTATATTTCTTAAGAACCAAAGTGGTATGACTTTAGGGGTACTTATTCAATCAAGCTACTTAGCATAATATAGTATCTACTATATTTATACCTTAACCTACATTTACCTTTGCCTACATTTTGCGAATGGTGAGGTATAATTATTTTATGTTGTGATATTATAGTTTCAATATCTGGTCGATAAAAATATGTAGGTAACAGACGATCTTACCTAGTTGTTTAATAAAGAAATGTGAAAATGTAAATTTATCATCAATTTTGCGTAGATACATAACTTGTCTGGTAAAAGTGTCCTCATATGAGGCCCGTGTCCCAGCAGTGGGAACAAAATATGGGCTGGTGATGATGATGAACTTGTCCAGCACTTGTGTTGTCATTGCTATATGATTCAATGATCGTAGTAAAAGTTATTTACTCTAAGGGTTCATTTACATAAAACGAACATAGAGCTAGATAGAGCATTCTTTCGTGATCTTTTTGTGTAAACGAAAACTCGTATTCAGTGTTGTTCGGTATTACGAACTTTTTGAACCCACTAAGAAACCCGAAAGACTGCTCAACGCCTGTTTACACTAAAATAATTTGACATAGTGGGGTTAAAACTAGTATTCGCTCGTTTGATATAAATGTACCGTAACTCGCAAGATATTATCATTAAAGAAAAGTATAGTTATTTATCATGGCCGATAAAGTGGAGGTACATTTGATGCGCAATCAAATGATTGGTACTTTTTGTAATATCAGCAAGAGTTTGCACTGCCACTGTCATTTTTTACAACTCCCAATCTGTAGGGTGTAATTTGTTGTTATATCTAGTATATTCCATATTGTTAAGGGCAACGTGTAAGCTTAGCCCTTACACGAGTGTGCATCGTTATCAGGAGGCAGGAGCACGCAGGCCGGCGGAAACCAGGCTACGTGCGCTGCGCTTCGTGACTCTTGCGTTTTTTGTTGCTTCCTGCGACGCCGTTTGGGAAAATACGATGTTACGTGAACGTTATTACTACTATTCTCACACTTGATAGTTAGTAGTTAGTACATCCGGTGGGCCGTAAACAAATACGTGGTTTATAGTTACGCTCATCGATTGTTGCTTCTCGACACACTTAGGTGGGTAAAAGATACAGAATTACGATGACGAAAATGACAAAGATGTAAACAAGATGGAAAATGCTTTCAAGTTCTGTATTTTAGGACTATAAAAAACACATACCTAGTTGCTGCATTAATTTTTTTGTATATATCTAGATAATGAGCTAGCCTAAAAGGTTAAAAATACAATTAGTTCGTCAATAACCTACCTACATCAATGATGTCGAACCGAATATAAATTATTTCAATTTAATTTATTTACAGAACATGTACATGTATATAAAAGGGTGATTGAAAAACCAAATTCATTAAAAGAATGACACAAAAAATTGAGAGGTGCATGATAGAGCTTGTCTCGCTAATTCGTTATTTGTTTATATTAAACTGCAAACCGATAAGATATTAAATATGTATGTTAAACACGACACATCAAATCAGTACTTAACACTGAATCACAGGTAAAAAAGAACAAAAACTACATTTTAAGTAATCGGAACTAATAAAAAAATGTAACAAAATATACAAAGCGCGTCGGTTTTGCCGGCCACCTGGCCCGGCGCATTAGCATTGTATTGTAATGGGCGCGGGCTCGGAGGCACAAAAAACGATGCGATTGATAAGCGAGGCAAATTAATGAATTATTTAGCGGAGCTACCAGCCCGCGATACACTTTACACTCCATCGTATATCGGATTTGCATCTTATGGCGATAATTAGTTAACTGAGCGTTACATTTTCAATCTGCATTTTTAATCTGTGGCGCCTGTGGAAGGTTAAGTGGACGAGGTCTATGGTATTATCAAAGCAATAGAGGATGGAAAACCTATGTTATCTGTGGCAGTGCTTAATGTACAATCATCATCATTATAATATTATTAAAAATGAGTGCTCTAAAAATAAGTCAGCAATAACCAATTAAAGTTTTTTTTATAAATATTAAAGTCACTAAAACTAGACAATCACGCTAAATGGTTGATTTTTATAGTGTAAATAAAATTAAAAATCATATTATAATAATGTTAAGTACATATATGGATCCCAAAAAAAATCTATTCATGAGTTACCAAAATTTCAAATGATGTAAATTCGAAATATATCGCTGTCTATAAAAAGGTCAAGATTTATACATTGTATATTTTTACATATCTTTGTTTTAGATTTTTAGTTTGAATATATTTTTGAAGGAAAAGTGTGAAAACAAACATATTTTAAAAACTGTAGTAATAATAAAATTTGTAGTAATAAAATTTGTACTGGATTTATGAACAGATGATCCTTAGCTGTCTAAAAATTGGATAACTGAATTGTTTTGAAATACCATGAAAATAATCTCGTATTGAATACGCCGCCTAGTGTAAGCCGACCAAATGTAAACAACAATTAAGACATAATTAACTGGTAAGAGCTTACAGACCTCGTTACATAACCGGATTACAGATTATAATTGATTCCTAAAGAGGAATAATTTTAAAGATCACATTATCGGGTGCGAACGGCTTATTAAGTTGCAATTGTAATAAATTTAAATAAATACATTACGATGTCTCCGTCGCGGTGTCTCCTTGTTATGGATCTGTACGCGCCAAAACTTTTATGTTTTATTCTAAAAAGAAATGTACATATTTGTTCATAAAGTTCACATTTAAATTGACTTTGAATGTTGTTTTTTTCGGCGTTTTATTGATCCCTAAATTGGATTATGCGCAGGCGTTGAATATTGTATTAGTATACATCTTTTCTGTCCCGAATTTCGGTTTGATTTTTGTCGTCCATTTGTTCCAATAATATTACAATAAATTTAAGTTTCAATGTTAAAGCTTCCTGTTTATATTAATAGTAATACATCTGCTTACACATCTACATAACACATACGGTATAGCTTTTTAATATATTTTCCATTCATAGTTTTTATATGTATTTGTTTGGAACAAGATAGTAGGTAAAGTTTACTGATTGGACATCTAATAATTTTTGTTAGTCTTTACTCAGTCATTTTGAAGTTAATATAATTAGTCTGGCAGGCTATAGCATAATAACAGCATAATAGCATAATAACTCTCGGTCTGACTGAAAGCCTGACATCTTCCTGACAGTCTTGCCGTGTTCATATTCTTGGCCTAAAAGTAAAATTAATCAAATGTAATAATATGACAAAATCTACTAGTAGAGCAGGCTCCAAGGATATGTTCGTTTGCATAAATAGCGGACCTAAATCTGACTTCTGATATATATTGTATAGATCCCAGACATCCTATAGACAGATGTTGCCAACCAGATTTGTGGTCCCCTTCCCCGCACCCTGGTAATATATATGGCATACAAAGAAAAAAATAAACATTTCCAAAACATGCCGCGTGGGGTATCAAATGAAAGAGCTTATTGAGTAGATCACGAATATACCTATAGCATACTATAACATTTCTTACACTTTCTCTAAGATTTTTTAGAAAATTTACGAAAATGGTCCATTTTTGAGTTAACTTTAAACCACTATAGATTGAAAACTCATGAATATATTTTTTAAATTATTATTTTAAATAATTAACAATAGTCCATTGTTTACGATTCAATAGTTCGTACAGTGAAATAGTTGCATGGGGGAGTGGGGGGAGCATCCAAAGATGGCGAGTATATTTTCAAGTTTATTTTTTTGGGTTTTTAGTATTTTACTAGCATTTGGATATATTTTCCATCTCGGTGCGAACAAATAGTCTCTAGTAATAATAATTTAGGAAACTTTGTTGTACTAATAATAACCTATGCATACTGTCTATATTGCTTCTTGCGTGTACACAACTGCTTGCCTCAAATGGCATTGATGCCACCGTTCCCTGGACTTATAGCATCTCTACAAACCGTCCACCACACCTACTTGTTGATTCCGCCGTCGGCGAGGAGTTATAGCCGAGAGAGGCGCTTGTGATTCCGGCTGCGTGCGCGCATAGCGAGCGTAGAAACTCGGACGTGGCTCGCACCGCCTGGCAACCGGGCGGTCAGCGGCCCTTGCTCATTGCTGCCCACTGTGTGAAACACCAATAACGCCCTCATGTTGGGAACAGTTGCAGTAATCTATATGAATATTATAAAGCTGAAGAGTTTGTTTGTTTGTTTGTTTGAACACGCTTATCTCAGGAACTACTGCTTCGATTTGTGAAATTATTTCGGTGTTAGATAGCCCATTCATCCAGGAGGGCTATAGGCTATATATCATCACACTAAGATTAACAAGAGCGGAGCCACGGCTGTTCATGTAAATGGGTAGATTTGATAGGTTTAGCGGTTTTTTCGCTGCTTACAATATAGTAGGATTTTGAACGCTTCAAAGTTTGTATTTGTTGTTGAAGCAAAGCTTTGTGAGAAGCTTTTTTCACATATCATAGAAGTAAACACAGTAAGAAGCAGTGTTGTGTTGTAAACTGTGGTTGTAAACGAGAAGAGAGGAGGGGGTGTAATAATTAATAATGATAAGGGAAAGTGAATATTCAAATAATAAATAGGCTACAATTAATACTAAAGTAGTACAACGGTAAAAATACTACCTACTCCCAAATCACGTATGCTTCTCAAATTGAATATAAATTAACATCATTATTGTAAACAAATTACCTCCTTATTTGGCACCTCTTCTGGCACTCTTCTAATGTCAATCCGCAGGCGCAACCCGCGACCCAGTTGGTAGCGCCTGGCCAATCAGTCAGCGCTGATAACAGATAACCGATAACGCTACAACTCAGCTATTTAGTATGTTAACGGGCTGCGTAACTGTTCCCGGTGATCATATCTCGGCATTGTTTGAGCTACTTCTTATAAATAAAGTGAACATCGTCTTGAATACATATCAATGACCGCTTGGCCCGAAACTTACGAACTGTTAGCTGTATGTAGGTATCTATGCATTGGACAGTTTTTGTTAATTCTAGAGTTAAACGCCTGTGATAAAGAAACATGCCTACTTGCTTATTGCTATTTATTATTTATTTATATATGATGATAAGTTCA
Organism: Colias eurytheme; assembly: GCA_907164685.1. Lineage (NCBI taxonomy): Eukaryota > Metazoa > Arthropoda > Insecta > Lepidoptera > Pieridae > Colias > Colias eurytheme. The sequence continues at coordinate 10,332 of CAJQZN010035262.1, read as the reverse complement.
TATTATTAATACCATAATAACATTTAAAGTTCAATCATTGTGTTGGCATCTTTATGTATTTTTTTCCTGTTTCTTGTCTCTTCTCATGTTCAATTACCTATAATTAATTTTATTTCTAAAATATAGTTAGTTATGTGAAAACGATGCATTAATATTTCGATAACTTCAGCGCTGAAAAATAGAATAAGTATATTTTACTCAAATTCATATTTGATTCTTGGAGAAATTTTACCCACAGTTGTTTTTCCCATCTGAATGAATTTAATCAACTCTAGGTAAATTTTTTGTACTTACATCGGCATAGAGAACATCTTTCACACTCATTAATGTTTCCGCGAATCGTAATTAATAGTTCTTTACGATTCCTAATTGATAATCGAGACCTGTATTTGAAGTAATCGTAGCCATATATCTTCGTGATAGATAGGCGTAATTAGAAACTTCCCGCCTCACAAGGTCCATATAATATGTTGTTTCTATTTCAGTTACAAGCAATATTAGTGGAGCCTGTGGATGATGTTATAAGTAATAAGGTGTAGAGAGGTTACCAACACAACATTTAGTCTTCAAAAATGGCACACACACTAGGTATTAGACGTCATTATTAGACGTCAGTATTCAAATCTAGAGACAACTGAAGCAAATTATAGCTAATTAGCCAATACTACTCCAGAAGCGCTAATCAGCATCTACTCCTTCCAAATACGCTTTTATTATTATCTTTACTTGTATGTTTGTAATTTGTATGTATAACGTATGTAAAAATCATTAAGACTCGACTTTGACCCACTTTAAACGGACAGATTGACAATAGAATAATTTCATGAATTTAAGCGTGTTTTTAAATTATACTAATTATTGCATAAAATATCATTAAGTGGAGCCGTATATATCTCAGTTCATCCATTTAGTGAGTATGCTCGCGTATCACTCGGCATGTGAGACACGTCGCCGCATCACGCGCTGCTGCTTCCTTTTCTTATAGCTGGAATACCACGGGCATGTGACGGCGGTGGTACGTACGAGCATTCTGCTATTATTACTAATTGCTAGATTCGCTAGAACTGCCATTAGACGCTTAATATGAATTGTGATCAACGAATGACAGTAATGGATGCCGCATGGGATAAGGATTTTCCTTGTCTCGTTAATTTGTTGTTTTACTTATCAATAGCGCTGCATCCTCTTGAATTGCTATCAATAAACATCAAAGGATAAATGGTATCCCAGTAACAAAAGTGCAAGGAAAATCTATTGCTTTCGCATCGCTTCCTGTTTCGTTTAAACGATAGGTATCTATTGATAGACAAGCCTGATCGCCAAGACCAAACATGATACAAAAGACCTTGTAAATTATATAAAAATGAAACAATACTGCAATATCCCAAAACGCGCGTAACCTCCGACCTCGACCAGCAACTAGCATAACTAGCTATAGCGGTGTTTGTTTTTCTGTCCGTCACGTAGTTATCAGATGGAGCCGCCTGGCGCCAGTCGCTGGCTTCATGCAAATCGTAACTGTTACTTATATTAGAGGATTCCTGGCTAGCGATGACATCAAACGTTTTTTGCGAGTGGCGTTTACATGTAAGTGATCTGGGTTTTACCGTCGTAAAGAGGATTGTTTATGGTTTTAGAGTAATATTGCATGGCAGCTTAAGATTTATGTTGTTTTGAGATAGGTATGTTAAAAGAAGTAGTTGATGAATTCTTTTTGCTATTTAAAAATAACGGCGTGTACGTTGATGAAGTAAATCGAATAGTTTCCTCATTCTGTATACCTTTAATCTTTTAATTTATTATTCGTTTCGCATATTGCCAAAAACATCTGTCTTTATTATTATGCAAATAACAACGATATCCTAACGCTAGCTCATCCCAAAACCGGTTGGAGCCAGAGTTAGACAGGTGCATGTCTGCCATTTTTGGTTTGTCGGCCAATTTGCGAGCGTATTTCGGTAAGCCGTCGCTAATCGCCCGCCATTTTTATAATTCCTATCAATTTTCCGACATAAGTGGCCGATCGCGTAATCAACGTCGATCGCGACCGCCCGGACTAGTACGGACAGCAAATAATAATAAAGTAATTTTTCCATATTTTATTATAAGAAATGTAGAGCTGAGGAGACAGGAGATATTATAAAAGTTACATCAAATTAGTTGCGAATTGAGTTCTTGTATATTGAAATTTGAGTGATTCACATAAAATACTGTTTCCCTATAACCATGTGTTTAAAAATTGTAAATCACGTACTAGATTCAATAGTATAGAGTTTTGAAACGGTTGCACCTAGCAATTGCAAAATATTGGTAAAGAAATCTATAATTTTTCTCTGATGATGAGTTAGTATAGTTTTTAATATTACTATTTTCATGCTAACCCTACTCTCCTATAAAAATAGTTATGCGTCGCGTTGCTGACAGTACGTCAATGGAGTGCTATTGGTGTAGCTAAGCAGCCTACATACCAGGGGATGGAATGCCATTCACTCGCACCTTAGTTACTCGCTTCAAATATACTTATTGGGATTTTAATTTTTTAACTATCATGACGTTGGTAATTTTATAAATTATGTATTTTTTTACAAGGGAGTGTAATTAATGACATAAATTCACTTAATTTTTTCAAGTTTCAATACGAAGAAGTTTAAACCATTCTCCCATAAGTACGCCTAGTGTGGTTTGTATGTTACATACATATATTATAAATGAAGAATTCGTAAAATAATAAAATATAATATTCCATAAAACTATGCACGTACGCCGTCCTCCGGATTCCTTTCGGATAGATTTATTTGGCCGACCGCCGCAGCTACTCCGCCCACTAATTATATTCTTATGAAATAAACTGCCTTTAACTCTACTTAATCCAACTCCATAACAACGTAAGTACCAACTTTATCTGTAATAAAATATACCTTATTTCATAACACTATGGTTTATTTTTGGTCATTACGCGTTGAGACAAATTTGCAGCCTCACAAGACATAAACATGATACAGTAGCTCGGATCGGACACTTAAGAATTCACAGCGATTTAAAAGCGATTATAATTGAACGGGCTTTATTAAAAATTATTTTAGGAATTTTCAAGGGTTCTTGAGATTGCGTTTACATCCTTTAATGGCATCTTGCTGAATAGCTGCGGAAAGAAATGACAAGCGAAAACCTTGACGAACCTGCAAATCTGTACTCACAAGTGATTTATGATACCTACTATTCATAAAAATAGCAAATTTAATTAAATTAAATTGCATTTAGTGCCGCATACATGTGCAATTCATTTGTTTTCATGCACTCAAATCGTCCATGTAATTATATTGATATTAATATACCTACCTATTAGAATTCTTAATACTCATAATAGTCCGTCAGTATTAATGTTAAACAAGAACGAAGTTGTGGGATAGTGCATGCTAATTACCACAGAACATATATATAAAGAGTATGTTCTGTGCTAATTACATTATAATAAATTAAGTTTACATTTTTGGGTCAAGACTCTTGAAGTTACTATAATACATATAATTAAGAAATGGTTTCGCACAGAGTACCTACATGGTACCTACTTATAGGTATTTTCTACGAGCTATAGTGTACCTAAAGAAGTGTGGTGTGGTATTACCTTTTTATTCTAATTTGAATATATTATTTTGTACAATGTATATTTAATGAGTTTATCAATCTTATGTTGAGCAAAATAAATATTCAAATCCTGCCAGTATCAATTATAATAATATAACAATATAAAATGATAATTGAAAATAGATCACAACATAAAAAACTTAGTTTTATAAAACATAGAGCACTTATAAATCTATTAAACGCGGAGGCTGGTACAGACAACATCCTGTAATTTGCAAATATTTCCATACTTGTTATTTTTTATAATTACCATTTAATTTATGGCTTACTTACAAGAAACTTAATAAAAATCTTGACGACACAACCTTTTATTGTGTATACGATAAATATTAAAACAATTAATTAATAACGATATTGTTTTTTCATAAACTTAGAGTTAAGAGTCATCATACTTAATGGAAGACAAAAAACAAATTCGATTTATCACCACTGAAAAATTACATATCTGAGCAATACAGAAAAATATTTTCCCTTTGCATAGCCATGAATATTCGTAACCCAACAATAAAGAATTCCAAGAAAACAATAGTGTAATAAAAGTTAATACTAGTACTTACAATAAAAATTGGTATTCAGTCGCGTTCACCATAAAGCTGTCAAATTGATTCGCTTCGAGCATTTGTTTATGGCACGTCTTATTAGAACATCATTTGTGTTCTAATGCCAGAACCTAGATACTGGCATATGCCAGTATATTATATGTAGGTACTAGGAAATAATAATCAATATCCATCTTCATCTGTATTTACAATTCTATAATAACGATATCATCAGTAATTGTAAGATCACTGTGCATTAGGAAACAGAATTAAAAAAAAGGTGAAAAGTCGGAGGACTTGTATGGGTCACAGGCGAAAGTAATAAATTTATATTAACAACGAGTAACAAAATTATGAGGACTATATTAATAATTATAATTTATTTATTTTATCTTGATATTGAAGGTGTATTTTACAAAACTTCTTCAGGTGAATGGCACACGATTAGCTAACAAATCAATCATTTAATTAATTAATTTATATGAGGAGCTGAAAATCGATATCGAATCGTTTATTCGATTGAATACTATAATTATTAGTAAAAAACATATTTTTTACTAATAATTATATTATTCATTTAAATTTATAATATACACACAGGGATTTCATTACATTTCATGTTCTAAAACAAGCCAATTAGGTACTAATATTAGGTAATTCCAATACGTGATGTGTACGAGTAACAATTAATTTATATCTAAAATCAATTAAAAACACCTCATATAAATGAACAATTAATACTGCTCGTGATCGGCATAGAGACGCACTTTCAATTTCCAATATAATAAATTATCATTCACTTGCGATGATATGCTAATTACAAACGCCCGCCGCTTCATCATTATACTATTGAAAGTTATTATTTCACTATTTATTCACTTTATATTTATTGTAGTATCTAGAGGTTTAGATATTTATTGACTATTGAGTATTTGATATTATTTATTAATAGGATTCCACTTGATACTATTCAGAATAAGATTCTTATTAGATAGGATAGGCTAGGATGAAAAGTGTGACAATTCATTAATTAATATGAATATTACGATAATGTTTAAATTACAGAGAAATATGGAATATCATAAATTTTATAGCTATAGGCTCAAACTCGGTTTTTTGTTAATGACTCTAGGTATTGCTGATGATTATTTTTTGTTATATTTTAAGAAAGTTTTGCTTAATTTTAATCTTTGTTATCCATGTTCTAGGTATGGCAGTGCAATTATACCTACCTGTCTGAAATTAAAATATATAAAAAGGTAAACATTGTTAACCAATCTACTCATGAAACCTCACGAAATCTTACAGAAATATTTAAGTTGTTTTGCTATTAGGTATAAAATCATAATTTCATAACCATAACATTATGAACTAATTGTGGAATGTTCCAATGTTCCAAGGCACAGTTGTGTTAGCGCGAACCGCCGGCGGGAGCGACGCAAATTGGCCGCAGCCCGGACCCCGGTACCAGATATTAAGCGGGTCCAGATATTAATTAAATGTTGCTTTTATTGTCAGCCCACTGGATCTTATCATTATGCAGTTTTGGTAGATCCTTATAAGTTGTATAGTATGTATATAGATGATTCGATGTAGGTATGCTCTACTGTGTATTAGTATTGTATTAGGTATAATATTTTGTAATAATTGCTCTGGGGCCTCTGGGTAAGATAAAATATTGATCATAACTGTTACAGACAGATTGTTACTTCAATACATCTTTGTTGAAATGTGGTTACACATTTTTTGCAAATAAAAATTTATGCTATCTATATATTTGAGGAGGCAGTCATTCAAGATGAATAGAACACTTACATATTTAGGGAAAATATGTTGAGTCATTATTTGAATACATTAAGTAACTAAATTATATGCTTACAATATATTTTTTCCACATTTGATAGAAATATATTTTGAGATTTTTAAGAGAGGGGAGAGGAGAAAGAACTACATACTTATATTTTTCTTGAAATTGAAAATTCCAAGATGAATTTACGTCTTCTAACAAGAGTAAATAAATCATAAAATTTTATACTAATTACAAAGTAGCGCTATTACGAATATTTTATATTACTGCTATCAGTTACACAAAAAATAAATAAGAAATAAAGTGTAGATAGAGATCTCGGTGGTCGGAACTCCGAAGCAGTGAAATTGATTCTTCACGGGCGGAACATAATTGATTGTTGCGATGTTTTATAATATTTCGCTTAAATATTCTTGTAACCGGTATTTTTATGGCTCATAACGCAAATAAAAATATCATCTTTAAAATTGTAATTGCTGTCTGTATCTAGAGTAGATTTTACAAAATCACTCAGAGAGAATGATTGCGTAAAGTTTTTGTTATAATATGTATGTTTAAACTGATATCGTAAAATTTACTCATAGTTAATTTACACATTAAATAGTTTTATCGCATAAATAGAATTGTATAAAAATACTTTTTCATTTTCATGTTTAAGAGGGTGCAGTTTAGATTTAAAAACCAAATGTGTTACGAAAATGTTATATGTATTATTATTTTTGTAATTGTACCTCTGCTGTGTGCTCTCCAAATGAATAAATAAACTTTAAATTTGTTTGACAGTGTATCAAATTTACATTTCTTTGGAAAAATTTCCATTCTTACAAGATTTTTTATTATGAATAAAAACCAGTTTTACCTCCATTTTATTTATTATCTCCATATATTTATTGGCTCTATCAAATTGCAGCACAACATGGAAAAAGGAAATTTTAGTTCTCTTTACACTGCAGCACCTAAATTAGTTTTCTTTAAAAACGTTAAAGTTTTTGAAGGTGAATAGATGTTTCATAAAACAAATAGTCAATCTATTTGTATCTAATTTGATATCTACAAAGATATATTATAGTGTGAATAAGCACATAGGTTACTTTTGAATCGGGTATAACGGTAGTGAATCCAACTACACATTTCATTAGAATACTCTATTAAGCTTTAAGAAACACCTACATGAAAATTCCATTAAAACACACTCTACAATATCAAATCATCAATATGTATAAGGACAAAATTATGTACCTATATTGGTTAATAGCGTCTCAAAAATCGAAATAAGCGCGTAGGCACTTCGCTCAGACCTCCCCGGGCCGCGCGTCTAAATAATTACAAATAATTACCGCACGTTATGTCTCAATGATTGTGTTCTTAGTATTTAAGACAATTGCCGTGCCATCGCATCTACCAGGTGATTTTATGAGGCGCGGGATTGGGATCGTTTGCAATTAGCAGATTCAATGCTAAGATAAGTGTGGCATTGCAGCGATGTTTGGAAGGTAGTCTGTACGAATGTGTAGCAACAAAATAATAAGACTCGTTCAGTAAGAAGAAATGTCAGTACAAAATTATATCTATTAGCTTCGATTTTTTATTCTATGATCTATGATATATCATCAGCTCAAGTAATATGAGATGACATCACAATGGCATGGTAAAAAAAATTGTTAACTCTACTCGCTCTGTGACTTGTCCCTGTAAAGGTTTCATAAATGAGCGTATAATACAATTTGTAAATGTATAGAGTGATTCAATAAAGGCACACATACGTGAGGAATGTTTTAGTTGTGAAACATTTCTGTAATATCAATAAATATATGGAAGGTTGAAATCTAAGGAATGCAGTATCTATCAGCAATAGCATAATTGCAAGAGATCGATATTATTTATAACTTCTTTTTATTAAAGTATTTACACGATACAAATTATTGTTTTTTTTTTAATACTAATTAATAGAACCTAAGTTATCTAGCGCTCTAGCGGCCAGCTCTTTTGTTTCCACTCAGACACTTTAAAGTTCCATTGAATATGATTCAAAAGTATTTTATTTGATATTAAAGTTATAATAGACATTAGACAGGTTTTTAATCTGTTTTCCTGTTTTCTGAAAAACAGATAAAATAGAGTGATTGTAACGTGCAACCTAAGCGTGCAACGTAGAAGTATTTTTTATAATGCTTAGCTCGGCTATACAGAAAATATATATATATATATGTTGTCGAATATTACAAAAAATAATCGAATACTAATAATGAACTGCTTTTTAATAACGTGGAAATGTGGACATTTCGCTATTTTCTTATTAGAAAATTTTATACATAGCTTTCTTAACTTACATTATTATAAGCTTCAGAATAATTTGGATCATGTTCTGAGAATTATAGTGTTTATAAAATTAAAAATGTATTTTATATGCCACGATAATTGATAAGTTTTGTCTAGTGGACTGATCAGCCTCATTGAAAATCTATTAATTAATTATCTTAACAAGTTAGGTTACAAGTTACAACACAGAGTTACAAGTTCGCGAGTACGTAAGTCGGTAAAAAACAAGTATTATCTATGACTTGATGATTGTTCTATGATCATGAAAATAGCAATATCCTTTTAAAACTGGTAAAACCATGGAAATAAAAAATGAAATTATTCTAAGAGCTTAAAGTGAGGAAAATCGTGCACTTTTGAGCAAAGTTCTGTGCTGGAGCTTTTTGTCTTAAAACATTTAAATTTTGTGGTAGATTACTTAAATTCTTACAGGAGTGCATTTTTTAAGGTATATATATATGACCTACTAGCTTTCCGCCCGCGGCTTCGCCCCCGCAGTCAAAGAAAAACCCGCATAGTTCCCGTTCCCGTGGGATTTCCGGGATTGCATCATTTTCCCGGGATAAAAAGTAGCCTATGTCCTTTCTCGGGTATCAAAATATCTCCATACCAAATTTCATGAAAATTGGTTCAGTAGTTTAGGCGTGATTGAGTAACAGACAGACAGACAGAGTTACTTTCGCATTTATAATATTAGTATGGATATATATACCTTTGTGTATTATATGTTTATGTATGTGTATTATAGTGCATTATATGTTTTTTGGTTCCAAATATTGAAACCTATTTTTGATATTTGCATAAGCAAAATATCTTTAAGCAATACGATTTATACTTAACATATCAAGCTTCCTTATTGAAATATTATAAAAAAAATCGCACTTCAATTAAGTATCAAAGCGCAACATTAATAAAATACCAATTACTTACCGTTGTACAAACAAAAAAAAAATCATAGAGTTATAGCTTAAAAACTATTTAATCGTAGCTTTAAAGCACGTGACCCGTAAAACGTAGAGGAAACATTAAAATCTCCTTGCCCCGTCACAGGGCACATAAAATATTGACACACCACCCCTTATTTGCTCGGGACAGCAAACAGCATTGTTATTTTGTTTGCAATTCCTTCTAAAGCTGCCAATGATTGCCCAATTGAAAACAAAAGGATTGTTATGTTTGTAACAGCAAAGTATTTGTTATTGGTGGAAATAAAGAAACAGATTCACGCAAAAATGAAGGATAACCTACTAATATTTTATATGGGAAATTATGATTGTTTGTTACTCCTTCACGCAAAAACTACTGAACCGATTTTCATGAAATTTGGCACAAACATAGAGTGTAACTTGGCTAGATATTAACGAAAACATACGGGATCGGGAACTATGCGGGTTTTTCTATGAAAGCGCGGGTCATGCCGCGGATGGAAAGCTAGTACCTAAGTATCTTTATGATTCTAGAGGCTCCTGGTAATAAACTGTAAGCAGTTAGTGACTTACCGTAGACATAGCTCAGCTTTGCCGACGTTTTTATGGGCAATGATGAGTGCTTTAAACGAGCAACACTTTTTATAACTGATCGATAGTTTTCCCAGCAGACAATAATGACAATTAAGGGCAACATTAAATACGTTACTTTTGATGTTTGACGTGATTTTAAAATTGCAGCTGTAGCATTCTTATTATGTCAATTATTATCAAATATTAGAGTAGGTATGATGGATACATTACACCTCAGTATTACCTAGGTACCTACTTGAGATCCCGGAAAAAATATATTTTACGGAGTTTAAACTGTGTTTCACATATTTAATACGTGTTTTACCTAATTTGTAAAAGAGAGTCCAAAATCATATGTCTCAAAAATCTTATTAGAAAAATAAGGCAAGGGAATATTTTTAAGTTGTAGGCATTGTTATAGATACAATTGAATGTATCTTTTCTTTTGAATAAACTGTTTTTTTTTTTAATTTTCTAAGAGAAGATAAGAATGATGAAATAATTAGATACATATTAAAATATT
>CAJQZN010035261.1:0-13273 GCA_907164685.1 Colias eurytheme | reverse complement strand
AAAATCAGATGTTTTGCGCGAAGTGACAGTAGTACCCACCTCAACGCGTCGCTTATGAGTTATGAGGCGTGCAACAAAGTCGCTAGGTATATCTGTCTGTCTGTCTGTGTATTAAAACTACGCAACGGATGTTGATGCTGTTTTTTAATAGATAGAGTAATTTAAGAGGAAGGTTTTAGTATATAATTTAAAAGGTTTTAGACAAAGCGGGCGAAGCCGGAAGAAAGCTAGTAGTCTATATTATATTGGTACTAGCTTTCCGCCCGCGGCTTCGCCCGCGTTTTCAAAGAAAAACCCGCATAGTTCCCGTTCCCGTGGGATTTCCAGGATAACTGAATCCTATGTGTTAATCCGAGTTACCCTCTACATGTGTGCTTTTCATAGTAATCGGTTCAGTAGTATTTGCGTGAAAGAGTAACAGACATACACACCTACACATACGCATACATCCATTCTCACAAAGGTTCGCATTTATTATATTAGTAGGAAATAATAGAATAGGATTATCGACTATAGTTTCTCGACCGATATACGATGAAATCATACGACGGTCTACAAATGAATCATTATTCATAATATGTTGACATTGGCACTATAAATATGAATAGTAATATAACATACGATAGACCTAAATTATTGACTACACTGTGCCGCACGGTTTTACCCGCATTGCTCTGCTCCTATTGGTCTTAGCGTGATGATATATATAGCCTATAAGCCTTCCTCGATACATGGACTATCTAACAGTGAAAGAATTTTTCAAATCGGACCAGTAAGTTCCTGAGATTAGCGCGTTCAAACAAACAAACACACTCTTCAGCTTTATATTATTAGTATAGATTTCAAAGACACTATTTATAATCACACCAACCGGATAGAATTAATAACGTCTTATACCTGTTTTTACAATGTATTTTTCAAACGCAATTGTGACGTCACATTTGTTTATCTTCCACACGTGTACTTGTTCATATTTATGTGATACTAGTAGACCGGGAGATACTGACACAAAATTTCGAGTCATTTGTAACAAGGATGGCGGTTCTACAGGGGTCTTAGTACGCAATGACAAAAAGAAAAATGATGGTGTGAACGCTGGTACCGGTGGCTTAGTCGCGTGGGCGTTTGTCGAACTCGTCGGAAAAATAGCGAAAGTCAAACGATTTGTAACACAAAAATTTTAGAATTTACCGATAGCCCATAAAAAAGTAGTAGGCGGTAGTGTCATGCCATACTTTTCCGGTGTGACTTACAGCCCGCCATACCGATGCGAATGTGTTGATTTAAATAAAACAATCATTCAACCATTTGTACCAGGCTAACTTTTGCACAGGTAACTATCGTCGTGCAGCCATTTACGAAAATCGCCATGCCATACTTTTCGGACGATTCCAAATGGTCGCCATACCGCCGAAAATCTGCAAAAAATTTTTATTTCGCCAAACTTTTTGTACCAGTATTGCATTTGGATTTTTGGAGAGTATTTGATAAAATGTGACCATTATTATATTTGCCATACTTCTAGTAGGGGGAAAAAGTGCTGTCATACTTGAAAACTTAATTTATTATTAATTTATATAAGTGAAGATTTCCAACACATAGATCTTTGAAATTTTGTATTTATATTTGTTGATCCTCAAACTTACAGGAAAAATAAGTGCCATACTGTTACAAATCGTTTGACTTTCGCTATTTTCCGACGAGTTCGACTAACGCCCACGCGACTAAGCCGCCGGTACCAGCGTTCACGCCATCGTTTTTCTTTTTGTCATTGCGTACTAAGACCCCTGTAGAACCGCCATCCTGTTACAAATGACTCGAAATTTTGTGTCAGTATCTCCCGGTCTATAGGTTATGCTAGGCGACTTTGTCTGTATTTAAAATAAGAACTTTTATATATTGACTATCCAATAAATCGTCACCAATAAAAATGTACTTAATGCTAAACTATATCTGTGCCAAATTGCATACAGATCCGATCAGCTATTTATGCGTGAAGGAATAACAAACATGCATAGGTATTATTATATATCCGCACATACTTTCACTTTTATAATATTATTAATAGGTAGGTACTAGGAAATAGGAAGTAAGATTATCAATACAATATATAATTAAGGGCCGATTTTTCAATGCTTGGATAAAACTTATTCGTCGAATAATGTATAAAACTACCATTTTAAAAACGTATTCTAATTGCCCGTATTTGACAGTTTACGTGACATTTTAATATTATCGTGTAATACTTTATTGGACGAATAAGTTTTATCCAAGCATTGAAAAATCGGCCCTTAATTTATTTTTTAAAATTCTTCTTTATTTCTTAATTTTCATTATGAATGATTTTTTATTTGTGTGATTGAGTTGAGTTTAAAAATGTTCGTCTCTAAGCAAAAAAAATATTACAATAACGGCGTAAGATGTACAGATTTGCGATTCCACTTTCAAAATTTTTCGCGAACATAAAAAAAAGAAAGCATAGATTGCACGCAGCCAGGGAAAGCGTTGTCTATTGTACTTTCGCGCCATTTCGTCCGCCATTTTAAGATGTAATCAATACTAATATTATAAAGCTGAAGAGTTTGTGTGTTTGAACGTGCTAATCTCGGGAACCACTGGTACGATTTGAAAAATTCTTTCGGTGTTAGATAGCCCATTTATCGAGGAAGGCTGTAGGCTAAGGCTATATATCATCACGCTAAGACCAACAGGAGCGGAGTCACGCGGGTGAAATCGCGCGGCACAGCTAGTTAAATATAAGCGTGTTTATGCGTTGTTTTTGTGTCATGGCTGCAGTACGTTGATAATGTGTGTGATACATGTAAAGAAATGTGTACCTACGTTATTTTATATTTATGGTTGTTTATTTGCATGGCACATAAAAGTTTTATTTTTTTGACATATTTTTTATTGTATTTTAAGAATTGTTTACTTGTTAATTATTGTACTCTGGCTGGCTTATGCTGCCCGGCGTTGCGTGTATTGGAAAGTTATATCTATTAAAAAGTATTAAGTACTAAATCATTGTCTATTTAGTTACGGATTTTTGTGAAAATATATGAAGATACAACAATAAATTTTCCTGTCTCATTAATAAATTCAATTTTTCCACTACGAATACGAATTCTGCACTCATTTTCTGTAAAAAGCTTCAATAAATTTAAATCAACGTTTAGAAACATGACATTGAGCAAAATAAACATGTATTTTTGTCATCTTCAAAGGCATCCATCAGCTGCAGGCGAAATCAAAAAGCGATTAACGACCATAAACAAGCCAAAAATATAGAATGCAATGAACCGCCATTTTTTATCTGTGGCCGCGTCATTGGTGTGACATTAGAGTGTGTAAAAATAAAAGGATAATAATTTAATGGTTTATATGTGTACATAATATATGTATAAGTATGTACATACCTAATATATCAATAAAAATGAAAGATTTGTTTTATTCATCTAAATATCTGTTTCTACACGCTCCACTGGTCGGTTTGAATGCAGTTTTCACCAATTTAAAACATAAAATATGTAACTATATGACTAATTTGGCATTTTATCAAGAAAATAGCCGTACGCAAAAATTAGTACATATTAATTACCTACGATATATTTTTGTTTTTAGATATCATTTTTGCATCAGATACCTACCTAATTAAAGAAAAAAAAACAGATAATAATCTTTATTTATTCGCATTTTCCCCGATTAAAAATACAATAAAAAATATCCGTGTCAATCAACCTTAGGGCGCGTTCCCACCGTGTCGTGACGACAGATAATCGTGTAGTTTTAAGTGTCGTGGCTTATATGTTTAAATGGAGGTGTTCACATTTAGAACGACACAATTTACTGTCGTCTACGACAGTTTTTGCAGTGACGATACTTTGTCGTGACAGTGGGAACGGCAAGCACGACAGTCGTAAAACGATAAAAAAATCGTGGACGGCAACTCTATGTAGACGAACACGTGTTTTCCTTTCCCTCTCGCACCCGCGCGCCCCTCGCGTCTGTACTCGGTTTGCTTTTCCCAACCCAAGCAAACGCAGACTCTGCGTCGCAGAGGCAACTAGATTTGTAGCTTGCTGATGATGCGAGCGATCTGAGCGATCCAATGGGAACAGCTAGATACGACAGTCGCTAAACGATAAAAAATTTTGACGACAAACAATCGTTATAATGGGAACAGGTAGAGACTACAGTCGTCGAACGATAAATTAGTCGTTACGACATAGTGGGAACGCGCCCTTAGTCAAGGAAATATACTTTATTTTTACAATTATTTTCTAAGGTAATGAACTACAAAACGTGTATAATTAACGATAATTTATAATAGACTAGCTTTCCGCCCGCGGCTTCGGCCGCGTTTTGAAAGAAAAACCCGCATCATTCCCGATCGTGGGATGAAGCCTAACCTATGTGTTAATCCAAGTTACCCTCTATATATGTTTGCTAAATTTCGAGGAAGGTGTTAGTCTTGTATTATATTATTTTAACTTTTAGACAAAGCGAGCGAAAACCACAAATTCAAAAAAAGAGCGTATGTGCCGAGCACACATAAATCGACCTTGTAATTTTACTCTCAACGCGCCAAGAAGTTTCACTTCAAATATACGCATCAAATTTTGTTGTGTACTTTTAAATACCTTCGTATATAGACAGACAGATGGAAGAGTCTTTGTACTACTATCTAGTGATAATACATAACATTAATCACCTAACTACAAATGTCATTGAACTTAATCGAAAAATTGTAGATTCGGCTGTTACCGCGCTTTACGTCACCGCCATCTTGTTTTTTCGCAAGGTTCAAGGTCGCGCCGGTCAGTGCGTTCGAAAATCTGGAAATCTATTTCGTGGTGCGGCGCGATGTTTTCAAGATTTTCGAACGAGAATAGTTTTTATTACATCTTAGACGCCCTTGACAGTGGCCGGATGACCTGTTTGAACGATTGCAACGCATTTTGAAATGTTGGATTGTGTTTACACTTTTAGTATGTATTTGGTAGTTGATAGGTTGAGTGTCTTTTCGCTGTGAGATTGAACTTTCAACATTGAAATTGAATATAGGATAATAAGTAAAAAATCTTGATACTTTGTAACTTCACACTAAATCACAATGCAAAATTGTTTTATTCGTGTTAACTTAAGTATATTTGAATTTTATTTAAACTACAACCGATTCTTAACGTCTTTTCTACCACGAAGAATCGGCAAGTAACTACTAGTAAAGGACAAACTACTACTTATAAATACATACTTTTGCATTTATTAAAGAAACATGAGAATATCTAAAACATAAAGAGCATGTACGTATGTATGTTAAGGACAATATTCCAAACTACTGCACCTATTTCAATAATATTCTAGTATTATCAACAAGTAATAAATATAAAATAAGAATAAATTACATTTATCAAAACCTTTTATGATAGACAATTATTTACCTATTTTAGAATAGTAAGGACGACTACCATTGAAGCAACCTTAGGTCTAACCATTTCTAACATAATAATACATATATGATTTTATCTACTCAATACTCATATTATAAAGCTGAAGAGTTTGTTTACTTGATCGCGCTAATCTCAGGAACCACGGGTCCGATTTGAAAAATTCTTACAATATTAGATAGTTGATTTATCGAGGAAGGCAATAGCCTATATATCATCTCGCTTAGAACTAGGAGCGGAGCAATGGCTAGATAAAAACGAGGAAATAATTTTTGAAATCGCTCCAGTAGTTCCTGATTAGCGCTTACAAACAAACTCTTAAGTTTTATATTATTAGTAGACTAGCGGTCCGCCCCGGCTTCGCCCGTGGTACATATTTCGCAATAAAAGGTAGCCTATGTTCTTTCTCAGGGTCTAAAGATTATCTATGCCAAATTTCATCAAAATCGGTCCAGTAGTTTATGCGTGAAAACCATACATACATACATACAAACCTTTCCTCTTTATAATATTAGTATAGATAGTAGAACAGATGTTATCTGACCTCTTGGTTACACGACATAGTACATATATAAGTTGATAAACGAAATAATGATTGATTCAACACGCGCAAGTATCAACACCATATACGCGCTCTATACTTGTTTATGGTGCGTGGAGTTTTCCTTATTTGAACTATTAGGTCAAACATATGGTCTATGGTTTATACTTTATAGTTTATACTGTGTAATTACTAGATAGTTACAAAATTTTAAAGGCGACATACTTCTTTAAATTGAATAAGAAGCATTAGTTCCGAATTCCGATAACAGAAGACGTAATAAGTATAGAACGTATTTTTAACATAAAACTAAAGCGCCTTTACTTTGTCAGAACTTAGCCGAATTAAAATGGGAAGCACGTTCACCCAGTCGAAAGTATCGACAAAATACAGTCGAATTGAAAATCTCCTTTTTTTGAAATCGGTTGAAAATATTTAGAATTAGAACAGCATTTCGCAAACATTCACGCGAGCTGTCAACGTGAGATTTAAAATTCGAATCGCGGGACGAATTCGTTCGACAATTCAAATTAAACGGGGCCGTTATGAAATTCAAATTTCAAATGGCGAACGGGAAAATTCCAGAATTCGAAATTATTCTAGAACGCGTGTATTGAAACGAATATTATAATTAAAAAGGTGCAAGTACCAACACAACACCCGATTTGCGAAAACGACACACTACTGACGACATGATTCAACTCATGAGTCATGAAGTCAAGTAAAATGTGGCTATAATTGGCCATATTTCGACGTGCGTCGTGCCATTCCCCGTGCGCTGTATTTTAATTTTTAACCACTCTACTATTAATTTCAAGAGTTTGAGCGTGTTGTTAGTTTTTAAAACTAAGTATATACAATTATTTACAATATAACTTCATTGCGTGTATTCATGATTTCATGGATACTGTCCTTTCTCTCATGGCCAGTTGGACTCACCTTCAAGCGATCAGGTGGTAAAGCGTCTAATAGCACGAACAATTTAATGATGGGTAAAAACTTAACAAAGGTTTTTAATATTTATGGTCTTTAAATAACGAACTTTGTGAAAGGCGTTTGATATAGGTCAGTTTTATAAAATACGGTTTAAGAAAATGTATGAAATCAAAAAGAACAACTATTTTGTCTGATTACCGAGTTCTTGAAAATATGTATCAATTTTCAAAGATTCATAATTTTTTTTTCAGAAATATATTTTGTTGCAAATATACATGGAATAAAAAAATATTTTATGACTCACTAAAACATCACATTACTATGTGCGGAAAAATATTACATAGATCGGATTTTATAATCTTAAAAAGTCATATTTTCTTAAAAAAAAAATAATTAATTGCGTAATTTTAATACTAACACAAGATACTAACAATTATATGGATATTGCAACTATCTGAAATATATCAAATAAATAATTAATAAATATTAAATAAATAAAAAACATCTGTTCGTCTGATTTGGGTGAAATTTTGAATGAAAATAGTTGAAGACCTAGATTCAAAAATCTACTTTAAAAAAAAGGCTTCAAACCGGTTATATTTTTTTAGCGCGGAAAACCACGGGCACAACTAGTCTTAACTAATATTATAAACGTAAAAGTGTGGATGTATGTATGTTTGTTCCTCTTTTACACGTAACTACGTAAGCCACTAAACGAATTTCGATGATATACAGGGTGTCCACCGTTGGTATACTAAGCTCAATGGATATTATAGTTTTGCATACGCTGAATACGTAAAAAATACTCATAATATTCCAGATGCATTTTTTTTTCAAATAGATGAATTCTTAAAACTCTTTGTGTACACCCCCAACAAGCAACCCGCCCGACTTTGCCATCGACTTTGCAAGTGAGCTCCCGTTTAAGATTATGTTTTCATAGACCAAACGCTCACATTAGCGAATCGTTATATGCCGGCTGCGCGAAGCTAGAGAAGAAAACATGAATAATAAGGAAAAATTTTGCAAAAAATTTTTGGCGTTGTTGTTTAAGTATTTTTTACGTGATCAGCTTATGCAAGACTAAAAGCTCCTTCGCGCTTAGTATACCGATAGTGGGACACCCTGTATATATATGAGCTATAGAAATACCTTTGGATTCGTCCGCGGGTAAAACCGCGTCGCACATCTCGTTTATACATATAATATAAACTTAAGTTCACATATTATAAAGGGTAATTTTCACACATTTTGTATGTTCGTAATTCGTAAAATGCTTACCTTGGACTCTATTTTCACGCTTGCATAAAATGTATTTTCATAACGAAATCAGGGCGACTTTTAATACCTTGGACGAAATAAATCGTTTTTACAGTACGAAGGGAATATCTGGATCACTTTTGACGTAGGTACGTATTTATTCGATAATTCCGAAATATAATTAAATTTAATAAATATAATTAAAAATAAATTGCGATCAATGACCTTTTGACGGCGGCGTCGAAATTTAAATTTAGAAGAGGCATTCGTGCATAGAGAATAGATTTTAAATTTGGTGTTACATCTATGGTTCTATACTTACCATAGCAAATATTGTGGTAATTTATTTAAAATTCGCGTTGTGTGGGGTTCAATTCATAATATAATACATTAAAAAAAATATAACAATGAATTCTGCAATTTTTGTTTACCCTTTTTGTTAAGGCACAAGAATGGTTTTATGGAGAAAACACGAAAAAGGGGCAATAGGGCAAAATGACGTATGTCGGGGCAGCTAGTCAAATATAGAAAATTAATATTTCAAATAATAAAATAAACTTTGTTACATATATTTTCTGAATACAATTTATTATATGTATAGTATAAAACAAAGTCGCTTTCTCTGTCCCTATATCCGCGTATGCTGTATTGTATGCTGCGTAATTTTAAAGATCTTTAAAATTACGCAACGGATTTTGATGCGGTTTTTTTAATAGATAGAGTGATTCAAGAGGAAGGTTTTAGTATATAATTTATTAAGTTTTAGACAAAGCGGGCGAAGCCGCGGGCGGTAAGCTAGTTGTTTATAAAAGTATTATTAAACGAATTTTTATGAACGTATCTAGAGTCCGTTTGGTAAAATATATATTTCGACCATGGTGATACATAAACGTTTTACAAGTACCCGCATCATATCTAAAAATGGTTTTCCACGAGTATGTATGTATGACCTCAAATGCGCTGTTCCAAGGTGAGGTCGACGAGAAATATTTCAACTGCCTCGTTGGCCGTTGCAACTTGCAGTTATGAAGAGAAATTGCGAGGACGTGTCGTTTCTAATGTTTTTTGTGTTTTATTACCTGCCTACTGTGTAAACAAGATATATTATTATCTATACTAATATTATAAAGCTGAAGAGTTTGTTTGAACGCGCTAATCTCATGAACTACTGGTCCGATTTGAAAAATTATTTCGGTATTAGATAGCCCATTTATCGAGGAAGGCTATAGGCCATATATCATCACGCAGCACGCTCAATAGGAGCGGAGCCACGCGGGTGAAACCGCGAAGCGCAGCTAGTAAAAAAACTCTTGAAAATATTGTGTTGTCACCGACCTTGTCAAGAACAGTCTTAGAAGTAGAACAGCCGCGGCTCTCAGTATCAAAATAGTGGTTTTCCCGTGAAAGAGAAACAAACATACATCCTCACAAAATTTCACATATTTTATCATTTAAGTAGGATTATGCTTATTTATAAACTTGCAACGGATTTAAACCCCGGTTTATTATAAAGTAGGTCAGTCTGCAGTTGCACATGACAACGTCTCTTTACTCCCTAAAAACAAGGAAGCACTATTTTTAGTTCCAAAGCAAAATATTATTGCAAAGTGCATCTGGTATCTGGTAGCAATCACGGGTAAGCTATTTTGAGAGTAATCAAAATCTAATTTCACACTAAAGACTAGAATGCTGGAGCTAAGGTCAGAATACTGGAATCAGTAACTGCTAAATAGTTACTAGGTCACTTGCTACATTTTATTTATTTACTAGCTTCCGCCCACGACTTTGTACGTGCATCCCCGTTTTTCCCCGTTCCCGCAAGAATTTCGGGAAATCCTTTCTTAGCGGATGCCTACGTCCTAACATCTACCTGCATGCCAAATTTCAGCCCGATACGTCCAGTGATTTGGGCTGTGAGTTGATAGATTACGACGTCAGTCACCTTTGAGTTTTATATATATATATGTAGATGTTTTATGCTGTATTTACCCGCAGTGCTCTACTCCTGTTGGTCTTAGAGTGATGATATATAGCCTATAGCCTTCCTCGATAAATAGGCTAACACCAAAATAATTTTTCAAATCGGACCAGTACCTAGTTCCTGAGATTAGCGCGTTCAAACAAAAAAACTCTTCGGCTTTATAATATTAGTATAGATATCGTGTAAAACATGAACATGGTAAGTGACGGCCTTATTGCTTAAAGCAATATCTTCCAGGCAACCATAAAAATTAAGGACATGTACGATGCTGTTTTGCTTTATGACTTCACAAAAAGGAGATAAAATTAGGCCATCTGACATTGACTTTATTTTTAAACCGACCGAGGATCAATTTTTTTTAAATAATGCAGCGAGGCAAAGGCTCACCTCTACACGTAACTTTTTTTATTGACGTAACGGGGCAAAGGCTCCTCTATTGTCTATACGTTACTCATTATCTATGCCCACGCGAACCACAGACTACGTTCGTAAGGTTAATGCGCGCGTAGGCGTCGAGACGAAAGGACATGCATGCATCGGTTCCCGTAATAAACAATCTTTGTTCAGAAGGCGAAAATAACCGCCTTTGTTCGATTGCATTCACTCTAGAATATTTTCAGTGGTAATTTATTATGTATTAAAATGTTTTATTAGGTAATAAATTATGTGCGGACAAAGAAGCGCTTACGCGTAACTATATTGGAATTTTAGTGCATTTTAATAGTACCTACCTATGATGATATAATTAGTAAGTCATTTGTATAAAATAGACACATTTATATTTTATATTCATAAGTAGGTATATTATATAATATTAATCATTTATTACGTTACTCAATCATTAAATTTTCCAAATTTAGTCCATACGTTAACCATTTCGCGCGCAAACTAACTTTTTCTAAAATTTAAAAAGAATAAATCGCGCCGAATTTTGAAATTCGAAGCGGGGTCATTATTCGTTACTGACTCATTTGCATAACAAATAAGTCTGAGATCACGTGACATTACACAGGTAATCGACCGATCATTTGATTCAACATTTATTGGACAATTATTTTGATGACACGCTAATGCTCTTTATTCTGTGTTATTTGCTACCTTCGCCTTTTTAGGCATCGTATTAGTCAGCTTAATTATGAAAATTAAATTATATAAACTATATTATGTTACGGAATTTTATACGCAGTTCGACTGCCTTATATAAAACCTCTTTGTATAATTATGAAACTAACATTAAATAATTATAATTACATATTGTATACTAGTTGCATAATATTATCGTTTATATAAAATATAAAACCTATAAACCTTGCAATGAATTAAGCTAAGCCTCTGTAACAGATTTCTATAGGATTAAAATTGCGCTACGCAATATATACAAAACTCCGCATTATTATTGTAAACGAATTTTTATCTATGTTTCAATACACATCTAAGAAAATATATTTTTAGCGATTATGCAGCGGCGGATCGTCGACCGCGCGCGACCGAAACGCCTTGACAAGGACGTTCTATTAAAAAAAAAGAAGGGAACAATGGCCGCGCCGTTTGGCGGGTATTTTGACAGCGTCAAATGTCAAATTAGAAAAATATAGTGGGAAAATTTATTAATTAATTTGACGCCAATTAATTCAGAAAAAGTATAGTTATTCTTGTAGCTGTACTAGGTAAATAATAAATATGTAGCTTTCTACTGGTAAGCAATTTAAAGTTACCTAATTATTAGATCGTAACAAAAGCAAAAAATAATTTAATTTCCTTTGATTCCTATATTTTATAATACACCTATAAGTATGTATAAGTTTTAACTAATCAAAACCAAGAAGTCACGGGAAAACATTACGCTTAATATACTAATGAGACGGTCGTCTTATTATGCCACATAAAACCACAAATCAAATAAAATCTGAATAGACAATAAACATCTGTGACGTCAGCATCATAAAATACTGATGTAATCGACTATCTTGACCTTATTCTATAATTACTGTCCAGTATTTGCTGAAAAACATTGAAATATTAAATAATTAAATATTCTAACGTAATTGCCACCTTATTACGCGTCTACGTTGAGTAAGATTCATAAATAAATAATATTTATTTAGGTATATGCATTAATTATTATTAATTAGGTATATACGCAATCGACCGAACTCCATATTATCGCAAGCTAACATCGCAAGTAGGTAAAGTACTTTTATGTAAATTATAACAGAGCAAGAAAGACACATCTGAAGTAAAATGTGGCTAATTAGTAGACATCGGATTATATGCACTAACAAAATGCCAAAATATGCATGCAAATATGCACTTAAAAAGGCCAAAATATGCACTAAAAACAACTGTCAATATGCCTAAAATATGCACAATACAAAATCAAAAAACCTTTATTATTTTTATATATTTAAATCAAAGATTGTACAAAAACGATGAAATTTTCTTGAAATTAAGTATAGTTTTTGTGCCAATATAAAATTAAGCATTTTTACCAAATTTTCGAGCGCAAATTTGTGACGTTAGTCACCCGCCAGCCCAGTCTTGCCACCTTAGACCTTTCCGGGCTAAATCTAGCCCTTTTTTGGAATTCAACCTGTGTTTTAAGTTTTTAGCCTCAAAAGGGCCCTATTTTAGCCCTATTTTGAATGGCTCAAAATTTACTTAAAATGGAGCCCATTTTGTAATTTTTTGCCATTTTACCATGCCATTGCCAAAATAGGGTTTGTTACTCGCTGAGCGTTCTGATTGGCTAATAAAGGTTAGTCGACCAATCAAAACTCCCGCTACTTAACGAAATATGCACGATTGGGGAAAAAGGCTAAAATATGCACTAACGCCGTAATTAGAGAGTTTTATGCATTTGCATATGCAAATATGCAAATGCATATAATCCGATGTCTACTAATTAGTAATTAGCCACTTTTCGTCCGGGCGGTGCTCCCGTAGCGCTAATAGCGTAAGTATATATTACACCTACATATTTACTTAGAATATCGATGTTTGTATACAATACGGAAAAAAAAATTTTTGTATGGATAAAAGTTATAATATATTATGTACATACTTAACCTTTTGAACGCCAATGACATCTATAGATGTCATGCGCAATCG
>CAJQZN010035260.1:0-13032 GCA_907164685.1 Colias eurytheme | reverse complement strand
TTCCTTTGCAAACGCGGGCGAAGCCGCGGGCGGAAATCTAGTTTTATATAAAAAGTTTAAACAGCATAACCAAATGCCAATATTGCCAATATTTGATATTGCATTCAAATAAAAATGCATTTTAAAATTACCTTCCACCTAGATCGCAACCCGATACTATTCTGCTATAAGTCTATAGTAACTTTACATAGCATTGATATAAGCTCCTCACTAATCTTTATATCTTGCTTGCGGCGCGCGTGTCGAAGGTGGATTTGTTTCCAAGTTCAAAGACACTGCAGTGGGTATGTAATATGCTCTTTCGTGCCATGCCTCGAAATAGGTATAAGAAATAAATTAATAATAATAAGTTAAAGTATTGTTTTTTACACAGACCACGTGACTTTAATTTTAACAATAAAATGCAAAGCCATTGCTCATACATCATAAATTATTATATAGTTCATAGACCAATAATTACAAACAGAATAAAATTACTCCTAGTAGCCTAGTTATAGAAGGACAATACTAAAGTATACGACACAGAATAATAATCAGTTAACGTGAAAATACTTCCAATAGACGATAACATTGGCCGAAACTCTAGCTTCTAAAACTAGAGCGCTAATCTAATTTCACCTCATCTCCCAAAATATTGACAAAGGACCGGCCGCTGCTAAACAACGTTTAGGGCGGATGTTTAAAAATAACCCGTGGACTCAAACAATTGTTTACCTAATATATTATACAATAGCATATTAAACAAAAAAAAATGTTCCGTTCATAAAGTAGATATTATATGATTATTTTTCCGACCCAAATATCGACCAATAGAATTGCACCATTCGACGTCACGTGGTACAACCTACATGGTATTATACTGATAATTTTTTGAAAATTTTCTCTGGTCGTTGACGTCAAACTGACAGGTTCAATTCAATTGTGAAATTATTGGCCGACATTTGGGACGGAAAAATAATCTCCCGAATACCACACGAGCTTCAAAATTATCTGGCATTTCCCTCAAGGTTCCCTGCAAACAAATAAAGTCGTCAAGATTTTCAGGAAAAATCCTTCATTTGTTTGCAACGAACCTATCGGAAAATACCCGATAATTTTGAAGCTCTTGTGGTATTATAAGTGATAAAACTATTCAACTTCATTACGGTTTGTTGGTGTGAAACGAAGTTATACAACGCCTTTGTGTAGGTATATTCAAATTTTTGTTTAGTCGAATTATTAATCTACTAGTAGGTATCTACTTACTTTCTTCGAAATTTTTATTGCTTTTATTAAGTATATTTATTAAATATCTTGGAAAAACCATAGTGACTAATGAGCAAAATTGCTATTCGATTCGAAAATTTTCTAAGCATGATTAAAGACGAAATATTTTAATACTAAATATAAATTCTTCATCTTCTTTACGCAAGACAAAGGAATTTACCAATTAAATATTCCTTTATCCCTTTATCGTCTTACAATTTTATCACAGCCAAATTTTACCAGAGAAGTAACTATTCTACTGAAACTAAACTTTTTCCAAAGTTAATGTACAAATAAAAACGATCCGCAAAAAGACGCTTCCACGTGGAAAGGCAGAAAGAGATTATCCCTTACAAGTTATACATCTAAAAACTGCGGCTACCTTTTTTATCCTTTTTGCTTTATCCTTGTAACTCTTTTGACACGACCAATCGATGTCACATCGTTTATTTAACCACGAAAATCCTAAGAAAAGCGAGCAAACTGTTATATTTCCCTTTCATGCTTGTCTAATCTTTTCCATGTGGATATAGAATGATCAAAGATTATCAGCGGTATTCGGAGAAAATAAGAATCCTATAATATTTGTTGCTATGCAATAATTTCATGCTACCCACAAACCATGGTTACTCTCGTTTGTAGCAAAACACAATACAATAAAATATGATATACAATACAAAATTCTTTATTTAATACACACATACAGAAGAAAAGAAAAAGAATAATAATAGTTTCAAAAAACTAAAAAACACGCTTTTATTTCGGTTTTCTATAAAACGCGTATTTTTTATTTTTTTTAACTATTAAGTATTTATTTTATCAAATTAGTGTATTGTCATCGGTCCTAAATAAATCTACAAAGTTTGAACGAAATCTGGCCGTTTAAAGTGGGTCAAAATCGCGCCCAAAGAAGTCGGTTACAAACATACAGGTGAAGCTAATATAAAGCGTGTAAAAAGAGAAAAAACATATTGTAAGATAAACATGCTGAATAGGCGGCCTTATCGCTCTCAAGCGATCTCTGCAACGTTTGGATAGGATTAGTTTTATGAAATATAATGAGATAGGTGATGTTTAAATTAAACTACATTAAAAAGAAAACAGAATTTTTTGTGATATGGATATTTTTGGAAGACTTCAAATACTCCCACTCCCACTTCCCAATTTACAGCTCACAAATTAAAATCGCTAATTACCAACATTTTGCTAATACTATTAATAATGAAGCGTATGAAAACATAACTATTTAAGGCTAGATCGTGTCACGTGTCCCGACCGGGCGGCCGCGTGACAGACGCGCCGGCACGCGGGACCGTGTTTACGTGTTTAGTTACACATCATTTGCGGGACTTAGCGGTAATGAACGTTGAGACTAAATATAATCTACTTGTGTGTATCAATAAGGCTAACGAAAGCTAGAGTTTTCTTGTAGGCGGTTAGCCATTAGTGGTAATTCTTGGTGGTAATTAAAAATCTTACGTTGACCACGTATCTAGTGTAGGAATTACTGAAAAATAACCTTCCATCTTACTCAGTTTACGCTAAATAAAGAGATAGAAAATTAATTATCACATACTTCGTAAAATACTAGCCTTTTTAATAAATAGATTAGTAGTGTCGATTTAGAACCGTGAAGATTCCTCTTAATCCTTCTTTAAATTACGCTTATTTATAACAAAATGTTTTAACAAACAATGCCCAAGGTAACAAAATAAAAAAAGTAATCTATACGAAACCTCGCTTTGTTTACAATTAATTGTCTTTGGTGGTTTTCTCCAGGATTTAAATTTACGCGCTGATAGGGGGCGGTGTGCGGTGCGACCAAATTCAATTCGACGCCGCGGCAAAACCGCCCGTGTGAAAATCACCTTAATTTATTGGATTTTTTGTAAAATTTATCGTCCCTTTTGTTTACTGTTTTCTGAATAAACTCTGAAAAAACAACGGTGTAAACATGGATGTTAATCATCAGACTATTCGTTGGAATGATCTGATGAAAAGTATACCTACATAATGTTCATAAAGTTTCACCACCACCAATAAATAAACATCTGAAGCTCTACGATTACAGTATCTAACACGTATCTACTTTTTTCTATGTGTTAGTATAATTGTAGTTTTCTATAAACTTAGTAACTTTCGTAAGTCGCTGAAAAAGTATTTATGAATTTCATTTGTTCCAGTCGCATAAAAAATATCATTTAACGTTTTCTTTAAAGAGCTTTTTGCATAAATTATTATGATATAGAAGAACAATGAGACAAATATTTGAATTTTCTTGCTGTCTAGACCAATCGTAAATTAGGCTTCTCAGTCTCACTACTAAAACCTAAAATATATAGGCACTAAAATCTGAATAAAAGGCGGTAACTTAATTAGCATACACATAAAACAGGCAAAAACATCTAGCATTCAGGTTAATGATATGTTTCGTACTCTAGAGGTTCCCGTCTGCGATTCCATTTTATTAATTAAATTTCCTTTATTTCATATTAATTTGAAAATTTATTTTTCATGAAATTAAAAAAAAAATAACAACAAGTCAATAACTGCGTTAAAAACAACCGACTTCAAACTTGCACTTGCAACATTTACAAATACAGACAAAAATGCTCATAAAATAAAAACTACTGGGCCTATCCGAATAAAATTTTTATGGGACCAATTCGACACCATTCCGTATCGAACAAAAAAAGAATCACGTAAATCGGTTCAGAAACCACGGAGTAATCGGTGTACATACATAAAAAAAAAAAACATACCGGCCGAATTGATAACCTCCTCCTTTTTTTTGAAGTCGGTTAAAAACAGCCACCATCCACATATTATTTTCAAATAAATCCTTTTTCACTAGACTGGCAACACAAATGTATACCAAAATTAAGAATTAAACAAATGATAGCACAATATTTCACAAAATATGAATTTAAAACGGTAGTTATAAATATTGTTGAAACCATCGAAAATAACTTACGGACGGACGATTCATCTAACTTTGTTTAATTTAGAACCTCGTTTCAAACTGACCAAAATACAAATAAATAAATATAGAACTCGCTCGAAACAATCCGAATATCATCCATAATCGGGGCTATCGTCCGCTGACCGTCTGCGTTTTTTATTTTATTTCCCATCGGTCTAATAAATCTAGCTTAAACCAGAATCTAGACTTACGAAGAGCTGTGCGAGTATAAACCAAAGTAGCTTTTGATTAAGCACTGCGATATCCGTAAGTGACTTTTAAGACTCAATGGGCAATATATAACAAAGTTTTATTTGATTTGCCAACTACGATATGAATGCTCTTTCATAGTTTTGCCGATAGAACAGAAGTTAAATTAATAGGTTTTCGATAGGAATATTCGCAAAAACAGGCGATGTAATATTACATTCCTTGTTGGGCGTCGCTCTTTGTGTTCTGAAAACATTTATAGCTTAGTTTGAAGATTTATTAATTCTATTCACGTTTCAATCATCAGCATTTTATTTTGATTCACTTTGATATACGATGAATATTTTATCGTTAAATATTATAGTTTTTGATCCCAGGTTGACATAATTATTTTAATCTAGTTTTAGTATTGTACGGAAGGCACTTACTTACACTTTTTCCATTTGCTCCATAAGAAAACCAAGGGGCTTTTTCATAGAAACAGAACAGTTATGGAGTAGTTAGAAATAAAAAATCGTGCAAGGGTGTAGATGAACTGCGACGAGACACTCGACCATTAAACACGCATCAGACGCGACTAAATGTTTGATTTATTTGTTTCTGTAATAAGTTTAGTTCACAAAACAATAAACGCGCGGACATAAATCAGGAGCTGCGGTGAACTTTCTTCAATTGAATTACACTCTATCTATCCCGCCACAGTTAAACGCTTTTATAACAAAATCGAGACAATGGGTTTATATAGCTAATTATTTACCCTATAAATTTTAAAATTTTATGTCGTATATCTCGGTATTGTATATTTTAACAAGAAACAGGATTATTTATCTTAATACGGGTATCACTATTCGAAAGTGTTCGATTTTAAAATATTTGTATTCGACTATAACCATAAATAGTTATATAAATAACAAATGCGAGGTGTTCTTAATTCTTATTAATTCCACAAAACATAAGTTAAATTATAAATCTTTCCCTTTATAATATATTCCAATAATATAAATATAATTGCGAAAACAGATTGAAATGGAAACAATTAAAAGCTCGTCCCGGCGCAAACAACCGACTCATCGCTGTAGACAAATGCTGGATTGTTTCGATTCGTTCGCTAATATCACCGAAATTGCTTTTAATTAAGAAATTGTATCGGGTTATTTAACTGCTACGCAAATTATTTTGATGGGAAGTCATCAAGGAATAAATAGTTTCTTTTGAAAGAAGAAATTATATAATACTAGTGGTCCGCCCCGACTTCGCCCGTGGTACATATTTCGCAATAAAAGGTAGCCTATGTCCTTTCTCGGTTATCAAAATATCTCCCTACCAAATTTCATGCAAATTGATTCAGTAGTTTAGGCGTGATTGAGTAACAGACAGACAGACAGACAGAGTTACTTTCGCATTTATAATATTAGTATGGATTATAAGGTATTGCATTCTCGCAATAAACATGTTTCTATATTTATATTCATGTTTCAAACGTCGATACTGAAATATTTGTCTACTTGACATGTCATTCAATTTGAAATAGGTCGCTGTTGCATCTGTGCCTTAAATGTTTTTATCATAAAAAAGAAATACCTATGACCTTCATATCGGTCAATTAGGGAAAGCTGGCATGTTCACAGTACTCACACTTATGCAATTTCACTTACAGTATGTTCAAAAATAAATGTGACTCTAGTTTCATTTTAGACTTGAATTGTAAAATGGGTGCGTTGTAGATATATATATATATGCAAATATAATTACTTATGAAAGCTCTCATAATTTACCTGTAAAATTATAATTTAAAAGTAAATCAATTGATGAAGTTAATTATTTATTCTAATAATAATCAATTGGATAAAAGTATTAATAATCATTCAATTATCAAATAATAATTAAATTCCTGACTTTGGTCGAGTAAATATATCTAAGAAATATTATATTTGTAGTAAGTACGTAATACCTACCAATACGCGCTAACAAATATGTGTTACATGTTTATTGTATAGTTTTCACACTATTGGTTTTAAACTCAAACTCAAACATTTATACAATTAGACTTCTTCTAGAAGCACTTTTGAATCGTCATAACTGTTTAACAGTTTTAACATTTACCACCAATTCAGAAAGCAGTATCTATAGAGAAGAAGAAGAATCTATTTAATCATAATCGTAATCTTCTACTTCACTGAAACTTTCATCGCTTGAAGAACTCGATGTTTCGTTGTCGGAATTTCTTAATGTTATTATATAAATGAGTCAGTGTAATTATCTACTTTTGGTTCTAATTGAATATATTTTTCCTCACGTTCTCGCGTCTTTCTCCAAACGTCACTAAACATATCCAGACTAATAGCATTTGCTTCCTTTCTAAATAATTCTTCCACAGTTTTCAAGTTAAAGTTCACATTTTGTGATGCTACTTTCCCTTTAATTATGCCCCATAGTAACTCTATTGGGTTGAGTTCTGGATGGTATGGTGGAAGGCGCAATACACTATGTCCATGATCTTTGAGGATTGCATCAAGTAGGTAAAAATTGTGTATAGTTTGGCTTATTTTTTTTAATAATGTGATAACTCTGATTATTAATTAGTAATTTGATTTTTGAAAAAAAAAATGCCGATTTTAGTCAAAATTTATATTTTTCTAACAAGATCCTTATCATCCAAATTTCCACCTTGGTGAGAAAAATTGACATTTCTTATGAAAATGAACAAATAATTAAATGATTTTATTAAATACTGTAAAATAGTCTATAATTCTTCCATTTACTGTATCACAAAATTCTTCATAGATTTTTAGATATTCGTACTACACCAATTACATCACCCTGTATTTATAAACAATTGCAAAATATGACACATACATAGGCCGGGAGATACTGACACAAAATTTCGGGTCATTTGTAACAGAATGGCGGTTCTACAGAGGTCTTATTACGCAATGACTAAATGATGGTCAGAACTCAGAACGCTGGTACCGGCGGACTAGTCGCGTGGGCGTTAGTCGAACTCGTCGGATAAATAGCGAAAGTCAAACGATTTGTAACACAAAAATTTTAGAATTCACCGATAGCCCATAAAAAAGATGTAGGCGGTAGTGTCATGCCATACTTTTCCGGTGTAACTTACAGCCCCCCATACCGACGTGATGCGTTGATTAAAAAAAAAAAAACAATTCAAACATTTGTACCAGGCTAACTTTTGCACAGGTAATCATCATCGTGCAGACATTTACGAAAATCGCCATGCCATACTTTTCGGACGATTCCAAATGGCCACCATACCGCCGAAAATCTGCAAAAAAAAATTTTTTTTCGCCAAACAATTTGTACCAGTATTGCATTTGGATTTTTGGAGAGTATTTGATAAAATGTGACCATTATTATATTTGCCATACTTCTAGTAGGGGGAAAAAGTGCTGCCATACTTGAAAATTAATTTATTCGTCACGTTTCAAAAATACGACTGTACAATACGTAAAATAATTTTTTACAGTATGGGATCATTATATTCTGTTTGTTTGTATACAATTCTACCTAGAAAAAAAAATATCGCAGATTGCAAACATGGGGCGGATGATTGTAAGACTTAAGCCAAGACGTAAAAAAAAATGAAAAGAATTGGCGATTTGTACCAGTACGACATTTTTGGAAAGTATATGATGCAACGTGACCATTATTATATTTGCCATACTTTTAATAGAGGGAAAAATTAGTGCCATACTGCTACAAATCGTTCAAACTACGAATAAAATCTTACAATAAGAAAAAAATCTTATACACATTCGCCACCTCCCACAGGTATAGCATTATCACACTTCTATTTATAATCATTCAGGAGTTGTTGAAAAAAAAAATGTAGGGTGGTACAAATCGTTTGGCGAGAAAAAAAAATCAAAAATTTGCAGATTTTCCGCGGTATGGCGACCATTTGGAATCGTCCGAAAAGTATGGCATGGCGATTTTAGTAAATGGCTGCACGACGATGGTTACCTGTGCAAAAGTGAGCCCGGTACAAATGGTTGAATTGTTTTTTTTAAATCAACGCATTCACGTCGGTATGGCGGACTGTAAGTCACATCGTAACTGTATGGCATGACACTACCGCCTACATCTTTTTTAAGGGCTATCGGTAAATTCTAAAATTTTTGTGTTACAAATCGTTGTACTTTCGCTATTTATCCGACGAGTGTGACTAACGCCCACGCGACTAGTCCGCCGGTACCAGCGTTCTGACCATCATTTTTCTTTTTGTCATTGCGTACTAAGACCCCTCTAGACCGCCATCCTGTTACAAATGACCCGAAATTTTTTGTCAGTATCTCCCGGCCTAACATGTGCAATGTGTAAATGTGTTGACGTTCCAGCTCTTCTTAATATACCTATACTACCAATTTTTCTGAAAAAAGAAAAATAAAGTAAAATAATTGCTTGTTAGTATTATACTATCTTTATGTTCATGCGAAGTACCCGCAGCCCGTATGCAACTGAAACATTTAGATTTAAACCTTTCATACGTCGCTCAGGCTGACCGACCTTCACGAGGAGTTTCTAATTTACAAGCACTGAATTGTATGATGTTAATCTACATCTGTGTTTTTTGCAATTTAAATAATTAACCACTCTCGTTTTAGTATTCGCGCTGGAGCGAATATTCCGCCTTCAAATTATAATAATATGATTGAGATATAAGTCTATGTTGAGGTATGCATAAAATCACAGAATGTGTAATAGGTTAAAATCGATGGCTTTCGATTCATAACGTAACCATTAAGAGTTACCATTTTACAAGTTGAATATAATTGCGATACGATTTAGAATTACAGGATACCGATAACAATTAAGACATGTAAATAAACGCATATAGAAAAAATATACAGTAGCTTGGTATTCAAAAATAAAACAACTTCCAAGAGCACAATAATAAAATAGAACTTATACAGTGCACGCATTCATAAAAATCAAATAAAAAAATAAAATTCTTCCTCTCGTCAGCGCTCTTGAAATCCGAATTTACTACGAACTACGAATACTCACGCGTGTATTTTACTAGTCTACTCTTTACTATGTTTTTATTAGTATTACCTATTTTATTTATGAATTATTATTGTATAAATTGATGTGTTTTTTGATAATGTATTTATTTGAATTGGATTCAGTTGTACCATTTGTTTACATAACGACAACAATTATTTGTTTAATGTTTAACAAAATATGCGATTGTTTTTAAACAAAGAGAAGTAGTTGAATTTATGAGCATGTATTATACTTAACGTTAATACTGAATGTTATTTCATCGAATATATACGTAAGTTATTTTGTGGAATACTATTTTACCAGTCGGTACTAGACTTTTATTTAGTTAGCTGCACAGCGATCAGCGGAAACTCTGCGGAAAATATAGCAAATCTCAGTTGAAATTTAACATTATTTACGGTTCTTCGGTTTCAATAAAATTCACATTATATTCCGAATGAAATGCATAGACTTTCCGAGTAGTTGTAGACTGGGCAAGCTCCATTCCTCGAACTTGAAGTATGATTGAGAGCATTTCAACTTTAAAGTGTGCCAATTCCAGGGTACTGAGGTCAGGAGTCTATTAAACTGCCAATACCACGTGATCAAATTATTTATTGGATGTGGTGAGTGGATGGACAATTTCTATAGCTCTCGACTCTTATATTCTCGAGTAGAGTGTCGTGGAAGTGTGAAGTTTCATGTCCTACCGTGGAGTGAGGAGCAAATACTTTATGTTTTTAATTTTAAATAACTTATTAGCTTTATATTATTTTTTTCTCAATCAACCTGTCAGTAGAAAAAATAAGCTTTACCGGAAAATGGTATCGTTTATTCTGATGAGACTTTATACTAACCATCGATGGAATGAGATATTATTTTGTTAAGGAAAGAATAACTGAAATATTTGTTCTATATAAAATTATAAAATTTAAATAAAAAGTAGCTTTTAAAATTTAAAAATTTAATCAGAACGCGAACGCTGAAATGAACACGACCGCAGTAAGTATACGCTGTTTAATATGAATGTTTAATTTAAATAGTACACTATAAACGAATTTAATGTATCCAATTTCTTTCCTGGTTTTATAAATTTATTTCAAGCTAGCAAACTATAATTAACACAACCGTATATTAAAATATAAGGGTACCTATTTATTGTCCATGTACAGACTAATATTATTAAGAAAGTATCGAAAACTATTTTCCTCATTAACATATCATAAAACAGAATTATATTATTTTTACTTAGTCCTTTAGCCATTTTAATAAGACAATGACAAATAAACATAAAAATATATAGAGGAGTTGTTGCAAAGAACTCAAAGCTTTTCGAATTGCACTTTTAATTAACACTACTTTACAATTTACTTTAAGAAAAGAAAAATAAAACTTTAAGAAATAAAAAATTATTGTGTTTATGTCTATTATTATAACAGTTATTAAATGAAACACCTTTTTAGAAATATTTACTTGGATAAACCTCACGAAATAACTCATTAATATTTTAACGCTACCTACTTATTTGAAAAGTTAAAAAGTTTATTTTTCAATTTAACATAGCAAAATATACAAAATCCCCAAGTCCATTAAACTCCCATCTATTTTTAAAGCAGATAATATGATATAGTTTTTGATGAAGCACCATTTTAACTTGAAGTAGGACAGACTGCAATCAAACTGCCAAACCTCGTGATATATTTTACCGGTAACTTGTGAAAAGCTTGTTTTGCTCGCAGGCCCCAAAGCCTGAATATCTAAAATATTTGGAAAGTTAAATTGGATTTAAGTTGGTGATTTCGTCGCAAACATCTGCGTCAATATAATGTGTTATATCATATTTGAAATCATAATCATATCATTTCAATACTTATATTATTATAACAATGATATCAACATGTTTTTAGTAATAATATGACTTATCATGGGTTATTATGACCATGAAAATTAATAAATATAAATTAGAAGTTTAAAATTTAAATTAAAAAGCTTTATATGTAAGTTTATTTGCTAAGAAGTTTGTGCAGTAATTCACTACCGACGTTCGTCGATGGACGGGAGGACCTGCCTATTAAGTTTTCCATTTTCTTTATTAAAAAGCAGATAATAAGTGAATCTTTTTAGCTTACTGTCGGCTAATATGACATAATTTATAATGAAAATAAAGGGTTTATACAGGTGAAATATAAACAACAGAAATCAGTAATATACCAGATAAATAGATAATCCCATTGAACCAATTAAAAGAAAAAATTAATTGATTTTACTCGTCTCAACGTAACATAAACGTTGAGGAACAAAATTTCTACAGATAATGTGAAGTGGGTAATGGATGACTCAAGTATAAATTGGATTTATAAACTCAATAAAGCTTAAAACAAATTACTTTGTATCATTTATTTATGCAACGGTATCAACCTTTTTGTTTCCACACAATGATATAAGGATTTTTTAAATTTTTAATAACGGTTTTAAATTGTTCGCGTCTGGGGATATTATTCAGGGCGAAAAGTTAGGGCCATATTGATGGACTTTTTGATGAGATACTTTTATTAATTAAATTGTGATACAACAATAAGTTGTACTTGTTTGACGCAATAAAAATAAGATCATGTAGTCTCGAACCCGATTTAATGATCAAGGTATCAATCGAGACCCTAACTGTGCCTTAACCACAGCCTTACAAGCTGAAGCCTTAATAGAATTAATCATGTTAATATGTGATCTTTTCTACAAAAGAGCACACAAATAATAGCTGTTTCGTTTCCCATTTATTCCTTTCCTAATGTATTTTGGCTCGCTAAAATATCGCTCGTCGATGTACAGAGCGCAGCGTTCCAAAGGAACAATAAACAAATCCATCAGCTCTTTCTTAAATAAAACATTTTATTTATGAGCAACTGCAAATGAGTAATGTTTCGGTTCGCGACGTTGATAAACATTGCGCTTGTACATTACAAGGTCTTTGGCGGATCCTTTAAAAGGGAAATTATCTTGATGAATTGGGGGTAGGTTGGTACGTTTTGATATTAATACATTAAATAAACTTATTTCTTAAACATTCACAGATATTTTTGTTACCACAGTGAATCGTAAAAACTAGTTTTAAAAAACATAATTTATTCAATGCGTATGCGTATATATACGCAAGTGCCTGAAATATATATTTTTTTCTTAATACAACAAAAACATAATACTACAGTACCAGTGCACAACAATTTTAAGAGAGAAAAATTTGTTGTTTCGCTCTTGTAGTGTCAGGTTTTACATAAATAAATCTCAGTGTTCATAATTTGTCACGTCACGCGATTGGGGTTCGCTAACCATCCCCGTATCTTTCCACTCAGATTTCTTGCGCTATTGTGGTTAAAAACACCTTTGTGTTGTTGTATTCAAAATAAATGTTTTTGACACATTTGACACGGCCCATTATTTGGTTTCAACGTCGAGTGGTTATGAAGGATTGACAATGAAGCATAACAATAGTACAATACAGTGTTGTCACTGTGGAATACACTCCAACAGAGATTTAGACTAATTGTATACAGTAAGCGATAAATATACAGTGAAACTTGGTTAAGTGGGACCTGGATAAGTGAGAAACCTCC
>CAJQZN010035259.1:0-28001 GCA_907164685.1 Colias eurytheme | reverse complement strand
GAGGAGTGAGTGGGTGGGTAGTGTGAGTGAGTGGGTAGAGGGAGTGAGTGGGTAGTGTGAGCGGTGGGTAGTGTGAGTGAGTGGATAGAGGAGTGAGTGGGTAGAGGAGTGAGTGGGCAGTGTGAGTGAGTGGGTAGTGTGAGTGAGTGGGTAGTGTGAGTGAGTGTGTAGAGGGAGGGAGTGAGTGGGTAGAGATAGTGGGTATGTAGTGTGAGTCAGTGGGTAGTGTGAGTGGGTGGGTAGAGTGAGTGGATGGGTAGCGTGAGTGGGTGGGTAGAGGGAGTGGGTGGGTTGAGTGAGTCGGTAGGTTAAGTGAGTGGGTGGTTGAGTGAATGAGTGGGTGAAAGAAAGCATTTTCAAAACATGTGAATGTGTTTCTTAAATGGGATCCTAAAGTATGTTGTATGATACTTATACAGGGTGTCACTTGTATTATGTATATAAAACCATAGCGGCCCGCTCCGGCTTCGCACGTGTATAAAATAGATAGCCGGGCGGCCGGTACCGGTACGCTACGTCCCGCAATTTTTAAATCTGTAATATCTTATTATATTCTCTACGGTGTAAAGGGCAATATAGATCTATATTAAATGAACAATGTATTCAAGGTATTTAATTGGTTAAGGATAAATGCTGTATTGGTTAAAATCGCTTCGAAAATTAGCCATTATTTGTCGTAAAAAGTAAATGACTAAAAAAAGTTATTGTGGGTTATCCATAAGAGATAGACATATACCATCGCGGACTTTTCTGTAGACCTTTTCAATGTGTATAATACTTAGTACATTATTTTGATAAAACTCGTAGGGTTCAGCCTGCGTTTGCAATGTAAGCGGAAAAAATGTAATTTTTTACGACATCACATTTGAAACTTCAAAAATAACAGTACTTCTCCACTATTTAATGGATGTTATTATACATATAAACCTTCCTCTTGAATCACTCTATCTATTAAAAAAAACCGCATCAAAATCCGTTGCGTAGTTTCAAAGATTTAAGTGTACAAAGGGACATAAAAATATTACCCGCTGGTGTAGATGCTCTAGATTCTTCTCTTGCTGGTGTGGAACTTGCAGCTGCTTCAGATTTACGACCTTTGGCGGGTGCTTGAAAAAAAAAGTAATATAGTAAAGTTAATATTCTGTGGTCTTGTTTCAAATACATACTTACTAAAAACATATCTATGCATTTTGCGAGTAATTGAATTGCCAAATTCAATAATCAATTCAGCCTAAAGGTGCTTATTTTCTACATAATAAACTGTAGTAACAGAATTAAGTACTATCGAATTGTCTGTGTCTTAAAACTCAACAATTTAAATTATATTACATATTTATTTAAACAAAAAATTTGTACATGTAACAAGATATAGTTTAATATTCCTTCCATTTTAAAATGAGAATGATGGGAATAAATGAAGCATCCTCCATATTCGTTCAGTAACACAAATAAATTAGTCTCTGAATTACAACTGTAAGAAATGAAACACTTATAATATAATAATGTTTCCGCAACTCAATGGCAAGTGCTTATTTTGCTTTATAGTTATGACTGCTTATCTAACTGTTTGAATTTAGTGATATTTAATAATAACACTTATAAACATACTCTTTTTAGTCTTAGCGGGCTGTGCTGAATGCGCTCTTTGCACTTCTTTCTGTCTCTGAACATTTGCTTCATTGTATTTCAGTACTCTGCTTTCTGGTACCCATTCATCCCAACTGAAAAGTTTTTTTATAAACTGTAAACATTGTATAAGAGATAGGCTGTGTGTTACAATAAGAAAATGATTTTATTAGATACTAGCGGTCCGCCCCGGCTTCGCCCGTGGCATATGTTTACGTTTTCTCTACATAAGAACCATCCTCGTACTTCAAGGAATATAATAAAAAAAGAATTATCGAAATCGGTTCAGCCGTTCTCGAGTTATGCGCTTACCAACACATTTTGCGATTCATTTTTATATATAAGATTATATTATATTATACTATGTTTTTACTGTTTTATAAATGGTGATATTAACAACTATAACATAGCCCGTTACAAAAGATCCATTGGATATTCTGATATTGAATGTAACTGCATTGGGATACTTTCCAAGGTAAGGAGTTGCTTCAAGATTAAGGGATGTTCATGTTATCTAAAAATGTCTAAAACCGGCCCAATACAATGGTAAAAAACGTAAAAATTGAATAGGAAAACCCTTGAATATAAGTTTACTTATAAACTTGAGAACTAATTTAAAGTGTTAATAGATTGTGAACTAGCAGTTAGCGCATAAAAAGACTGTACAAAACTAAATTACGTGATAATATACTTACTTTTTATTCCACCCAGCGTAATGTATTAAATAACGAACGTGTTTGTCTTTAGTGACAGAGCTTTTCAGACATTTTGCCTCGTAAATGAGCGGCCCGTGAAAACATAAAACTTTTTCACCTGTAACAATGAACAACTTTATTACTGTTGTGTGTTTTAAAATGGTAAAAAATGAATATGCACTATTCCTTACCTTCCGCAAATTTTAGTTTTGGGGCCATTGGTTATTTACTAAATTTCTTCACAAATATGTAAACATTTCAATCAACAAACCACAAATTAGCGGTGACAGTGACAGCTTATTGACCATAGACAATGATAAAGTATAAAGCGTGTATAAAGTATAAACAACCTATTGACAACGAAGTCACAGATATATAAACATTTTTATAGGTCAATAATCTATACTAATATTATAAAGCTGAAGAGTTTGTTTGTTTGTTTGTTTGAACGCACTAATCTCGGGAACTACTGGTCCGATTTGAAAAATTCTTTCGGCGTTAGATAGCCCATTTATCGAGGAAGGTTATAGGCTATATTTCTTCACGCTACGGGCAACAGGAGTGGAGCCAGGGGGGTGAAACCGCGCGGAGCAGCTAGTAATATATAATTAGACAATACCACAGAATATTCTTTATAATGTATACTCTAAGACTAAGACGAAGATATTTAACGAATTAATTGATGTGAAACATCTATAGGCTCACTTGTAAACCGAATTGTTGACGTGGCGACGCTTGCCATGGCGACGGGTCGCCACGCTATACACATCTATATGTAGTAGAGTGTACGGTGTGGCTATGGTGTGGCTTCTCACTATGCTTCTCACTAGACATGCGCAAAACAGTACGTCAAATAGTAATGCAACATCACGCATCTCTTCCACGGAAGTGATATTACTCCGTAACATCACACATTACCCGATCGATTTTTAATGAAATGATGACATTAATAATATTATAATGTTTATATCTGAGGTTTATATTATATTAATGGTGATATGTGAAGTATTACAGATCATATTGAAAAATAGCAATAATAACTGCAATACTTATTAGTTATTACATATCGTAAAATTACAATTTAAGTAAATATTTAAAAAATGTAGTTGATTTTCCTTCATACTTGGCCACGTACTTTATGTTGTTTGTTAATAATTATAATGAACGCAAGCAAATGTAAAACAAAATAAAAAAAAGTGAGTGATGCGAGTGATGTTTGTAACTGATGCGTAATGCGTGATGTTGCATTACGTGTCAAAGTGATGTTACTTTTGTACTATTACACGCATTACCTACCCATGTCTACTTCTCACTCAGTTCGACGTTGTTGTTTACTACGGTACACATAACCTGTGTTTTATTTAATTTTTTATTTTAATTTTTGACAATAAAATATGTGTGATAGTGATAACTCAGAAGATCAAAGTGATCAACCTTGTGCAAAGAAAGTGAAACTACACTATGGCATACTACCAAGTCATCAGTAAGAAGATCGTATTTTTCAAGTGTCCATAAATGTAATTATTATATTTTTATATTTAATTAATTATATTCATCATATTAATCATATTAGTAATTATATAAATTATACTAAGATTAATAATTATATAAATTATATTAAATATTAATATTATCTTCAATTAATTATTTTTTTATTATTCATGAAGGAATTAATATGGAAAAATTTATTAATAAAATTTATATTTGCAAATCTTTAGTCATATTGCAATAATTAACTAAGATTTGAGTTCATGAGTATATTGAAGCCACACTCAAAATTTTTTTTTTCTTTTTCTTGTGTATTATAATATCATATTTTTTTAAATATTTTAGTTCCCAACAATCATCACAGGGATCACAAAATATTATTATTGAAACTGGACGTCACCCTGATCAGTTAAACACAAGGCATACTATCAATGTTGTGTAAGACTTTATTAATCAAATACTTAGTACTAGACTATTTTAATTTTTATCTTAGATTAAAATCTATATTAAATATAAATATAAATATGTTAATAATAAATTATTATTAACATATTTATATTTTTTTTCAGAGTAAACAATAGTAAAAGAGAACGTCAAAAACAATACAGGGAGCGGAACAGAGACAAATTGAAACATCGTGAAGCGGAAAGAAGAAAGCGTATACAATTTTCACAAAGCATTATCGGACCGTCTGCCTCTTCAAACTCAAATATAATGGAAGTAAATAATGAAGAACCAGTAACTGCTATTTCATCTATTCTTCAAAATAAAAGAGACCGTCAAAAAAGATACAGGGAAAAGAACAGAGAAAAATTGAGTCAGCGTGAAGCGGAAAGAAGGAGACGTCTACAGAATGCAGAAAGTATTATAGAATTACATACTTCTCCAAATATAGGAAATAGAGAATTAATTACAGAACCAATAATCATAATAGATGAAGTAAGTACAAATTCTCGAAATTTAACTGGTTTGGGAGAAACGGAGCATGAAGTGTTTGACATATCTCAGCAAAATTTAAGTAACCTATCAAGCGCAAATATTGCGGAAATTCCGAATAACTACAGTCAATTTAGATGCCATAAAACAGCTCATGAATATTTCATCGATAACTTTAAAAATAATGAATTTGGACATGCTTGTTCAATTTGTGATCGACTTTGGTTTGAAAAAGATTTAAAGAAACCATCTACATCTGGAAATATAATTAATACAATAGCTAATGTGCAAAATGTGGATTCCCTTAAAATTTGCTCTACTTGTAAATCAGCATTAGATAAAGAAAAGATTCCTAACTTGTCAGTTTATAATGGATTTCATTACCCAAAAATACCACAGCATTTACCAAAAATCGATTTCATCACTGAAAGGCTTATTTCTCCACGAATTCCTTTTATGCAAATAAGAAGATAAAGACACGTTCAAGGACAATTCGGTATATACGGACAAATTATTATCAATGTTCCTGTTGTTGTTGATACAATGGTACGATCACTTCCAAGAAATGTCAATGATGAACATTGCATTTATGTACATATTAAAAAAAAAATGATTCATAAAAGTAGTTTTGTGCATGGCTTAATTGACATCGGATCAATTAAAAAATGGCTATACTATTTGATTACTACACCTTTATATCAGCATTACAAAATAACAGTTGATAAATCATTTTTTAATCAAGAAACACCACTAATTACACAACAGAACATAGATGAATTTAGCGAAAATATTGATCTTGAAGAAAGCCTTACTGCTCAACAACAAACTTTGGTATGGAATGAGGAAAAATATTTGCGATTAGCGCCAGGGCAACAGAATATTCCACAGAGTTTATTATTCGACGAGCATGCCGAAGAGCTATCATTTCCTACTATTTACATGGGACACTTTAGAAAATTCAGAGATACAGTCAACGTTACGCCTTTTATGATGGCATCTAGTGAATTGCGGCGTAAGGATCGTCGAAAAGTCGATCCTTATCACTTGTTATATATGGCTGTAAAAATTATGAGACTGCGAGTTCGTGACTGTTTAACGATCGCGTTTAAACATGTTGGTACAGATAGCAATATAACCAAGGAACAAGTTCAATCTGAAGACTATATTCATAACTGCATGGAGTCAAATCTAGCTTTCTTACGTTCAATACCAAATTCAGTTTGGTACAGTGGCTAGAAGAAAAGCCGCTGCCTTTGTTGCAGAACATAATATCGATAAACGTGCTGTGCCTATTGTGCGTCGAACTTCAACAATATCACTTAATAATAATAAAACTATTGTGGGAAAAATAAATCATTTTCCATTGATATCAGGATGTGCTATGACTATTCATAAGTCTCAAGGAGGTACTTATGACGAGGTGGTGTATGAGTATAGTAAAAGTCATAGTATTCCATTACTTTACGTAGCTTTAACACGAGTAACAAGTGCTGAAGGGTTGTTTATATGTAACAGAACGGATGATTTAAGATTTTATCATGGAAGGAGAGTAGATCCATCAGTTTCAAGCTTACAGCACGAATTTGAAAGATTATCTTTAAACAGACTTACTACATTGCAAGGATTGATCACTGATTTTATGAACTCCAGAAATAAATTAACCATATACACTTTAAACTGTCAAAGTCTCAGAAAACATGCTGCTGATTTACAAGATTCTATTTGCAGAAATAGTAACTTTTTGTTACTAACTGAAACATGGTGTCCTGCAGATGAAGCAGTTGACTTATGTAACTTTCATGGTATTGCAAAATTTAAAAGACAAAATGTTAGAGCCGCTGGAGTGGCCATTTACAAAAACAACAACACTTCACATGTTACTACACTCAACATGGATCTAGCCATTCAAAATGCTACAGAAGTTCATGTTTCCCAAACATCTATTGGTGATATGTGTGCTTCACATGTTAAACTAGAAGACGGAAGTGAATTAATTATGATTGTAGTATACATTTCACCTAATAACAAAATGGATCATATAATTTCATTTTTACATGAAAGGTTATTTCCTTTTAGTCAAAGAGGTTCAATAATTTTTAAAACGAATAAACATAAACTACCATTAATTTTAGCTGGAGATTTTAATGTAAATTTTGCAAGAGCTGAATCAATGCCATTAATGACATTTCTTCAAAAAGAATTTCAATTGCAAATCAACAACAATCCAAGAGAATCTACTACCAAATATGGAACAACAATAGATGCTGTATTTGTGAGATATCTTGATAATGTTTCAAATCCAATACTTTTGTAACGTACTTTAGTTATCATCGACCAATCGTCACAGTAATACCGGCAGAGGAAACATCGAATATAACTATTACCATGGACTAATAGACTATTACTGAAGTCACAGATGAAAATATGTATTTAAATTGTGGCCACTTGATATTAATATCGAATTTTTATATCACATGTAAATAAATGTTTATTAAATAAAGTTACCATTTTCTGTAAGAAATTCGTAATACTTCATTTTTTCATTAGGCTATATTTAATTCCTGTAATAATAGATATTATCTTTTATGCATATTACTTGTACACACACGATGTTTCACATCTGCCAGGCGTCCCATGACGGCTCACATTTTTTTTTAAGCTATTGCATCG
This sequence comes from Colias eurytheme, assembly GCA_907164685.1. NCBI lineage: Eukaryota > Metazoa > Arthropoda > Insecta > Lepidoptera > Pieridae > Colias > Colias eurytheme. The sequence goes on along the minus strand of CAJQZN010035259.1, from coordinate 20,586 downwards.
CTTTTATCGCGGGCTTTGAGCGCTGCGACCGAATTTTAAAATTCCGTAACGAAAATACCTAACGCCCTCCACTCCAAGCAATCTTAGCACAGAGCAAACAATGATCAATATGAATCTTAGCTTTACCGCGGCAGTCCTCGAGTGCCACATTTTTTATTTTATTTTATGGAAGGCATGTATAATGTTGATAACTTAGATATATAATTTAAAATTTAAATAGTAAGTGGCTCCGTTTCAGGAATACGATCTTTATTTTGGTGGCATTTCTATTTACGCATAACCGAACGATTTTGAGATTGAAGTCAAAGTTATTAAACACTAGAGGTCCGCCCCAGCTTCGCCCGTGGTACATATTTCGCAATAAAAGGTAGCCTATGTCCTTTCTCGAGTATCAAAATATCTCCATACCAAATTTTATGCAAATTAGTTCAGTAGTTTAGGCGTGATTGAGTAACAGACAGGCAGACAGAGTTACTTTCGCATTTATAATATTAGTATGGAAAATAATTTTAAGTAGGACCAAAATTTTTAAGTATATATCAATAATACAGGTGGTATAGATCAATAATACAGACATAAGTAGGTAATATTATGTTCTTCAGTGCGTGTGCGTGCGTTTTTCCCCTCTATATTACTATACTCATTGCGTTTTTCATTGAAGTGACAAAACAGCTCGATCGATATACATAATTTTTTGGGTGTCTAATTAGGTGATTTCAAATACGAGCGACGCTGCGGGCCAGAACGAGTAACCATATAAACCTAAATAAAACTTAAAATCATCATTACTTGTGCTTAGATACAGCGAATAGCCAAATAATAAAAACAATTGCGTCATGAATAAATCAGACACACCCCCCTTTTCTTTTTGTTCAATAACAAACTTTATCGTCAATAAATAAAACATATATCTGCGTGAACAAATTAAAAATCAGTTCGTAAACACGTTACATCACAATTGTATGGTTAAAATATTCACAAAATAATATGATAACCGCGAAGCGAGTTTACCTACTTTTTATAGCTAAGCATCATAAGCATGCTTCCACAAGACAGTTGCGCGGTATCGGCTTGGCGCGGTTGCCGCCTTTTTTGTGTTTGAATTTTTTTTTAATTTCCTAGAAAATGTCGCAGCAAGGGCCCGCATTCGATGTGAATGCTATGACTTTAACCCGCTGGGTTCTACAACAACAAAGAACAGCGCCAGGTGCCACAGGAGATTTAACACAACTTCTAAATTCTATACAAACAGCAGTCAAGGCAATACAATCAGCTGTGAGGAAAGCCGGCATCGCTAAACTGTTAGTATGATTATGAATAGTGATGAGTGTTATCTATCATTATTATTGTCTTTTTAAATAGATATTGAAAACATTTTATGTGTGAAAATATCAAAATAATTTCATTTTCATTTTCCTTTAACTAAGTATGTGGGTACTTGCTACTTTATAACAATGTTTTGCACTCGTAAAATGTTGAATTATTTCCTGCATAAACTAAAATAAATTGTAACTAGAGTATTAGCTCTGAATGTCGCTCTTTACCGCAATAGAAAGTTCTAACAGGTATTGATACTATGCCCATGGCCTATTTGGAAATATGTACTATCTCTCGCGTCGATATGTACCTACGTCAAAATATATCTACATACTCGTATTGTAGTGATTCTTTAACTGAACAATATAATATAAAATCTATATGTTTCAATCCAATCCTTATTTCTCCTTTCCTCCATCAGAGAATATTTTCCATTTATAATTTATAGTTTATTATGTGTATCACTTACGGTCTAGGGATACCTATAGAGAGATATAATATGTACATCGTCATTTTTAAATTTAAGCAAAAAAATAATCGCCCGCTTACAAGTTAGTACCTACCTTAGTGCCATATCACACTAGCGGATTGCGAGCGGTTTCAAAGCGGAGCGGGTGCGCAACGAATACGTTGCGGGCGCGCAACGAACACGCCGCGGTTGCGCAGCGAATTCGTTGCGGACGCGTCATTTTGTATACTCTCGCACAAAAGCCAGCCCTTCCGCCTTGCCTAACTTCCATTCAATATTTCCATCGTTTCTGTAGCACTCAATTTTTTAACCGTACTGTGGAAATGCACTTACTTAACAGTTAACTAAAGATGTAATAACAACTGGAGTTGTTAAAAAAAGGTGCTATAAAATTGAATTACTAGGACTTTTAGAATGTACCATACATTCCAAAAGTATGTAACGACTGACCAGTATAATCTCTCCCATAGCAACGTATGTTATAAAGAGATTTTGTGAACCTAATTATGAGCAAAGTGATAGTGAGTTGCTGGTTGCTTGATAAAATTTTCTATTCACTGCTATTTATCTAATAATAAGATAGCCCTGTTTTAGTTAAGGAGCTTTAACATTTATTTCACTAATGAACTTTCTTAATGAGCAATTAAGTTATCTGATTGCATTTCGACCAAGATTTAATAGATAAAACAATACCCTAAACATTAACATGTTATGAAACTCGTAAAAAATAATGATCTCATAATTATTATACTATCACAAGTTATAAGTAACAACCAGCACGGATTCCATTTTGTTAATGAGTGTACATGACTGCGACGTAAACGTTGCGCATCTGCCACGCGTCCGCAACGAATTCGCTGCGCAACCGCAACGTATTCGTTGCGCACCCGCTCCGCTTTGAAACCGCTCGCAATCCGCTAGTGTGATATGTCACTAATGCTATGTCTAATTAATTATTAATTAACGTTTACCTAATTAAGATTAACTTCTACTAGGTAGCAGTTAACTAGACTTCACCTGAATAATAATAGCATAGGTATTTTTTATTAGTGAAATCCGACTAATAGGTAATTTTATTTCTTGAAATTGAAACCTTACACCACTCTACTTACTAGTTAACATAAAATTTAATTTAAAAAATGGAGATTCAGTTGCACAGAATCATTGTTTTTGAGATTAACTCTTGATTAACTCGCACAACAATTACTTAAACAATTTTTTAATTTTTATTTATTAACATTTTCTATATATATGGGACATGAAACCTTTTTTTTTATTTCAGCCATGGAATTTCCGGTGACACCAACGTGCAGGGCGAGGAAGTAAAGAAACTAGATGTCTTATCCAATGACCTTTTTATAAACATGTTAAAATCCTCCTACACGACCTGCCTCCTCGTATCGGAAGAAAATCAAACTGTTCTAGAGGTAATTGATAATTCTTCATTTAAATATTAACTTTGAAAATCTAACGACGAAAATTCATTTCAAAATATGTAACTAAGTTCATAATAACGATTTACCTTTGCGTCCATATTTTTTAATTTATTATCATTTAGATTTTAGACTACGTAGGCCGTAGCTAATGCCTAAAGTTCTGTAAATAATATTATGGGAGCTAGTTTATTCAGCTAGCAAAAAAATGTCATGACAATATAATAAAAATATGATAAAAATCGGATTTCTATTTTTAGAACATTTTAGACTTGATTAATAAATTGTTCGCAAATGTAGCAAGAAACCAAAACATGCTCAATAATATTATTTATGTAAATGTCACTCTATTGACCCTGACATCCGGCTTAAAATTAAACGTTGCTTTGCTAGAGAAATTTGAACTCTACATGTTTAAGTTTATCTCAGGTTCACGAAGCACTGATTATAGGTGAAGAAATTTGATAAGACTACGGTCCATAGGGCATTGCTATTGACAAACATATTTTGTTACATTGAAATATTTGTTGATTAGTCATATTTCGGATTTATCGTATATAGTGATAATAGAAAATACATATATATCAATTTTCAAGATTTGACAGATTAAGATAAGATTATAAGATTGAGGAAATACGAAATTGTTTGATTTTTGTTTGGTTGTCTTTCTTTCAGGTCAAGGAGCAATGTTATAATTATTGATAGATTAATTTTTTATTCCTTAATCCGCTCGGGGCATCGCCCGCGTATTAAAAAAAAATAAAAAAAAGTTAAAAAAAGCTCGTTTAACTATCTCCTGACAAAGAAATGATTCTACAGAATTAATTTGTTTTAATTTAATTTCAGGTAGAAACCGAGAAACGCGGGAAATACGTAGTTTGTTTCGACCCCCTCGATGGCTCATCTAATATTGACTGCCTCGTCTCCGTCGGTTCAATCTTCGCCATTTACAAGTAAAACATGTCTCACATTTTTTAAATATTTTTTGCACTTGACGTCTTCATCTACCATATATAGTTTCAAGTATAATTCAAAATAAAATTGTTCTTATTAATGGGAAATATTTCAAAGATTGTTCATGACATAAATCTTGGTCTTTTATAAACAGAACGATCTCATTCATAATTAGTACATCAATAAAATATAAATTATTGCAAAAAATACAGAAAAAAATCATGCTCTATAAGTCTATAACTCTATAGTCGCTAACTATTCGAGAACATTCTAGAAAGTCTTCCCCCGGGGAGCCCTGTGAAGCAGACGCATTACGCCCAGGGAGGGATCTAGTCGCAGCTGGTTACGCACTTTATGGCTCAGCAACCATGATGGTTCTGGCTTTGGGCAAGGGAAAGGGGGTCAATGGGTTCATGTATGACCCGTCTATCGGAGAGTTTATCCTCACAGACCCTAATATGAGGGTACCGGAGAAGGGGAAGATCTATTCTATTAATGAAGGTAAGGTCATTTTTCCAATATCGGTAGGATGTTCGAAAGTGTGGATCTAAATCTTCTTGTATGTAGTCATTTTGGTGTGAAATCACACACATTTTTTATCTTACTAACTTCATATATTTTTAAATTACTATGTAAAACCACAATGTACCTATAGTTTTAGGATATCGATGTAAATTTCAGCCATATTATGAGTTCAGGATATGAAAATCCAGTATATTTTTTTTATAATGCGTTCTTTGTTTTTCCTCAAACGATCTTAACATGTTATATTCTATAGCAATACATACTTTATTTAATTATGATATAGTGTTATTTTAAAATACCAGTTATATATAATAACCGTGGTAAATAATAACCGTGGTATTTCACTATTTCATAGAACTTTAATAATAGCGATGTCTTAACCAGGTTACGCGGCAGAATGGTCAGACGGTCTCAAGAAATACATAGAAGAGAAGAAATGCCCGTCCAAAGGCAAAGCCTATGGCGCCAGATATGTTGGCTCTATGGTCGCTGATGTTCATAGAACTATTAAATATGGCGGCGTGTTCATGTACCCGGCTACGAAATCTGCGCCGAATGGAAAGGTAACAATATAGTCTGAATAGAATTAACAGATTAAATATTAGTTTTCGTTAAATCTATGGTACTTAGTTACATTTTATAAAAAAATACCTCTTGCACATGATGATAAAAAATCCATTTTATTTTACAACCAATACTGAAGAATTTAATGAGAATATACTTTTTTCTATGAAAACAGTTCAAAATCAATCCAAATGTAGTTCATATCAACTTCCGAATATTTTCATAAACAAATACATTTTACTAAGTTTAAACACTGCCTTCATTGCCATTATAAACTTAACAATAGTACCTCTCTACCTGTTAATAACTGCATTATCTACCTGTTTTTGTGTTACCAGTATTTTTTATGAAATAACCAAAAATATATAATAATATTTATTCTAGCTCCGCCTCCTCTACGAGTGCAACCCGATGTCCTACATAGTAACAGAAGCAGGTGGTCTAGCGACCAACGGCTCTATCCCAATACTAGATGTTCAACCAACTTCCATACACCAGAGGGCGCCTTGCTATCTCGGCTCGAAACAGGATGTCGAAGAATTGATGTCTTTTTTGGAATAATTTTAATAAACTTTTGATAGTATGGTGTCTTTTATTTGTAATACCTACTTAACCTATGTAGTATAATAAAACCAATAACCGGACTATTTCGGAACATTATAGGCTACATATTTACATACAATAGGATATTTGAAAAATCACTTTTAGGGGTGGATAGTACACATGCAAAGATTTTGTAACCAGAATAAAAATATAAAACACGAATATGTAATTAAACTAGATGTCTTTGTTTTTTGCTAAAATAAATATTTGACGATGCAGTATAGTAGTAGTTTTCACGCAGTCGTAAAAAATGTAATACTGATTCATCTTCGGAAATCCATGAAGTAAAAAAATTATGTAATCTATAGTACGAATTCTGTAGAAATGTGTAAGCGAAAAGCTAGGAATTTTAATCGCGGAAGTTTGTAAAAAAATTTAAATTTGTTTTTTGCTCTTGATAATAATAGATTACATAATTTTTTATTTAATTGGTTTAATTAATTGTTCCAAATCATAAATCTTGCAGAGATCCTAATTTTACTTTCTCACAATTAACAATAAAAACCTATTAATATGTGTGTTATAGTCTAGTTTTAGTAGTAAAGAGGCGAAATGAAACACAAAGAGGCTTTATAAAAATATATTCATAACATAAATTATGGTTCACGCTATCGTCAAAGTTATATTTTCTATTGTCCATTTTAACTCCACTTTACACTCCCGCCCTTCTATCCCAGTCTTGAATCTATGGTTTACGAACCAAGCTTCTTCTCTATGGTTCCTAAACCAAGCTTCTTGTCTATGGTTATATAAACTGCTGCTTCGCGATTTTTCACGCAGTTAGCGCCAGGAACTGGTGGAATACGTCCAGAATATGCGGATCGAGATCTTGTGTGAACAGGAGAGTTTCTAGTGTACTGCTGTACTTCTGCACTTGCTCGTGATGCTGCAATAGAGAAGGATAAATTAGATAGATATGACAGTATAAATAACTAATAACGTCAATTGTGTCGAGGTGCGTTTTAATAATGTGAATGGACGTTTATAATATTTAGCTTGGAATTACACTAATTTTCTATTGAACTAAAATTCATCGTTTTATTATTGGTTATGTATATTTTCTGTAAAGTTTACGTCACATTTTGTTTAGAAACGTTCCGACTCGATTATTAACGTTTTTTTTTATTGTGTTCTATTGCCCTACATATACCGGTTTCGACCAAGTGAACTGCCCATTTTTTTTCAAAGTACATTGGAAATGTGTAGTTATTTTAAGCTATTGCATAGCTTCTATCGCGGGCCATGAGCGCGGGGACCGAATCCAGAAATTCCGTAACGAAAAAACCTCACGCTCCCCACTCGACGGGCACGGAGGTGTGGCTTGAAGGCATAGCATGCAATAGCTTTACCGCGGCAGTCCCCGAGTGACACACGTCTTTTATTTATAATTAAAGTGAAAACTTCTGTAGCGGCGTTGGGTATAAAATCTTAAACTCGCGTCAGGACACGTGACCTGATCGAAAAAGCGTAAGACGGATGGATATCAAACATGCTCAACGTTAATAATCAAGTTTTCACTTCTGCCGGCACTCCCGGAGTGCAATTCGTCTTTTTTTTTCCTTATTTTTTTCAATGAAAATATGTAGCCTTTTTTTTAATTTTACGTAAGCGTAGTGACTCACCAGCAGGAACACCTGCGTGAGTCTCCCCACGGTGGTGGTGTACCAGGCGGTGAGCGGGTCCCGCGCGTCCGTGTCGGCCCGCACGAGGTGCTCCGACAGGATCATGATGAAGCGCTGGAACACGATGAGGAACAGCCGCTTCTGGTCCGTGTGCCCCATCTCCAGCCGCTCCTCCATGCGCTCCACGGCCTGCGATAAACATTACCCGATCGTACAGGGTTAGTTTTCAATGACCAGCCAAAATTTAAAATTAAGATCTAGATATTAAACCAAAGGTACATTTGAAATATTATTGTCGAATAAAAAAAAATAATAGCATTCATTTGAAAATGTCTTAAAAATTTCCTAAATCGTAAACACGCGATAAGCTTATTGAGAATCAATGCACTTGTGTGCGTACGCGCATCGCCAAATTTATGTGTGTGCTAACTTCTACCTATCTAGGTTGTTGAACTGAATTGTGCTTTTGTAATATCCACACGTTCGCTTTTTAGTGGCGGACAGGAATGAAATCTAATTTAAAAAAAAAACTTTTTTTTTCATTAGGTCGAAAATGTTATCGTTACTGAACCATTTGTGAAAATTTGGCCGGTCATTGAAAAACATCGACCCACAGCTGAGATTAACGCTATTGGATAATTCAATCATCGCAGTCCCACAATAAAAAAGAATAGATGGAAACGTTACCCGATCATTCGAACATCACAAGCCGGTCCCACGATCGAGAAAAGCATAGATGGAAACTAAACAACTGTTAAATTTAATTAAAGAATTTGACTTCGGTAAAAATATTGAAAGAAAGATTGAAACATTTATTCGACTCCACTAGACGGAACGAACAAAAATGAATGATGCTAATGGAGAAAGGTCATCAATTTTAGGTCCCGAAAAAAAGTTTTTTGACAATATCTTGTTACAGAGTTATTTTCATGTTTCGCTCGTACAATAACGTACAAGCAAAGTAAGAAAAAATTTACCTAAAAAATAATAAAATATAATACTATTATTTTATAGGTAAATTTTCTAATTCTAATTCCCTCGTAAAATAACGTAAAAGTAAATTCCTAAAAACGTCCTTATTTAATATGAACCATACCATGTAAAACCTTTTAACAAAAATAGTGTTTATAGTTTAGACTGCTGCTTAAATTGCAGAAAAAAAATCTTCCATGTAACTTACACAACTCCCCTTGTTATAAGCAAACACTCACCTCTTCCGTAGGTTTGTCTTGATCCTTCTTTTTCTTGCTTCCACTTTCGTCTTCAGAATCGGAACTACTAGAATCGGCTCTGGCGAGAGCTTCTCTAGCTTCTTGTAATTCCTTACCTGAAATTAGCAAATATATAAGTTCACATGTGGGATTAAAATAAACTGATCCATGAATATTTTTGAATTAAATTTAATAACAATTCAGAACTAAGTTCTATAATTCAATTTTACTAATTAACTTACAAAAACCTTATGTTTAAGTTCCTAGTTAAAATTTGGAAAAATAGGGTAAATAATATGACTTATATTTTTATGAAATACTTGAATGACTTATATTTCTTTGCATGAAATTAGTGAAGAAATGCAACATTGGTCATAAACGAAACAAATCCGTTGCAAACAGTTGCAATGTCTCTAATTGAATTTCAACACAGCAAAACCAACTCACTCAATTTAGACACGTGCTTGTTCATCTTATCGATCGTCAAGTGCAGTATCTCCCACAGGGGTGCGTTCACAAAGTGCGATGCCATTTCCTTAGAGAACAGCCACGTGGCCACCGCACTGCACTCCACTATCTGCGTCTTCAGCATCTTGTCCACTAACACGCACACCATTTGCGGGTGTCTCTGCCAAAGTTCCCATACGTTTCGGAGCACGCAGATCTGCGCTTCTTCCGATTCTGCCAGGATCTGTGGCAATGGTATTATGTTTAAATAAAAAAATAAAAATAATAAAATTCTTTATTGACATAATTACACAGGTCAAAATAATGAATCCTTCGGCTCCCGAACTAGTTTAAAACTGTGTCTCAGGAGCCAGAGGCTTCTCCCAATATTGATCATAATATTATGTTTGACATTTACTTTCTAAATGGTTGATGGGACCACAGGGTAACGCCACTTTCACCACCAGCATATAAGATACTATATATAATAACATCGTTATTCACCACACTTTTTTTCTTATACTGTTTCAAATTCAAATTATATTTATTTGCAAAAATGTAGTTACTGTTTAAGGAACTAGTTAGTTAGGTTTTCCAAATCCTGAACAATATTTCCGCCTTGAATAGTCTTTTATTTCAAATACAAACCTAAAAAACAAAAATATGTTCTGAAATATGTGCCTTACCTTAAAAACATAATGGAACTTGGATATAGCCGCAAAGCTGTGCGATATGCTCTTGCTGCCAAGATTGAGCAATGTTTGCACAAAAACATCAATCTTCAGCGGGTTATACGACGCCGCGTGTGTTGAAGCCGCCTCCCCTTCCCGGAGGGGATTGGGCAAGTCCCGGAGGACGTTTAATGCCTCTTCTGGGGTACATTTGTTCCTCACGCATACAACTAGTTGATGGGCCGCTTCCGTGCCTGGGAGGGATGCTGTGGACGAATAATAATTTTTGATAATGTCCTATGCAAAACAAAACTTATCTAAGCTTATTTATTTGAACTTTCTCGGTACATCTAAAAAATAGGGTGAGCCGCTGGTTATGGATATAATATCATATTAATAATAATATACATTGTTAATAATATGTTACGAATTTAGATGATAAAGAATAAAGATACCTCTAGTAAGTATTTATTTAGGCAGGTAATTTTGTCACTTAAAAGTTAAAACCGATTATTCTTAATTCAATAAAGGAACCAATTAAACTTGACTAGAGCCGAAAATACATTTGCCTTAATTAAAATTTACCACACTTGATACGATTAACAACTTCAAGGAAGAGATCAAATTAACAACAAAAGACGGATATATATACAGAACTGAATACAGATGACAAAATACCACTTCATGCAAACGGAAACACGCCAAGAGTCTTTTTATAACGTGTAAAAGCCCATGATCCAAATGTAACAGATCCCACTGATAAGCCACAACAATAGATGCTAGCAATTATAACATTGCCTCAGCGGCTTGAGAACCCAATCTATTTAATTGTAAAAATCACTCTGATCCTATCGTACGTTGCGGGAATTTTTGCTTGTAGTTTGCACGTGCTCAAGTTAGATCGTTTAATCACAAAAACGACGAGACAGATAGGAACAAAATAAGCTAAAAGTGCATCATTATTTATTAACACAACACAAATTGTGATGTCTTATCGTCGACATATGCAATGTCCAGCAAACTAAATGGACTTAATAAGAAAAATCTGAGTAATGTTCATTGTTCATTCAAATTTAAAATCAAACTCTTTCTCTCTAAATTATCACTATTTATTTTTTTATTTAGACTTCTTCTTCATATTTGGACTGTCACGATTATAGTTTAACCATTTACCACCGATACTGAAAACATTATAAACTATTTCCTGAAGGCGGAACATAGCATATTTCAAACCATTTTTCCCAATGCCAAGACTATCCTTCACGTAGTAAAGAACCAATAAACGTGCAAAATGCGGAAAGCTTACATCATAATCACTTTCTTCGAAATGCATGCACGCTAATTAATTCGACTTTATTTTAATTATTCCCATATTGTGTGCTTCAACTATCCGAGCTACTACTAAAGGTATAGGCAATAAGATTAGAATTCTTAATGAGAATTATTACTGAGATTATGTCGCTATTGCAAAAGGACCAATACTTTTTGTTCTTTCGTTTGAATTTCAAATAAGATTAAAATATTATATTTGCATTGAAAAAAACATACAACTCATATAACAAAATATAAACACAATTCATATAACAATACTGATTTTAAATGCGATATCTAACACAACTCATATAACAAAATATAAACACAATTTAAAAAAATTCGAACAGGTGAACAAAACCAATTAATTTGTATAATAAATGCTGCATCATGAATGTTAGATATCGCATTTAAAATCAGTAATGCAATAATAATACGTTCTTACGTGTCCTCTACAAGATTTATCACTTGATTAGAAATAAACTTAGATAAAATAACAGTTCATTTAAAATTTGTAACCTAATGAAAATATATGTTCAGTCCCTCGAATTACCAGAAGGACGTTTCAATATTCAACTACATTAGAACATGCTACGAAATTACTTCTTGTGGGCTTATGAAACTTTCAAACAAACAACTAAGAAACCCTCACACTTATAATTAAATCATCAGCTCTCCAACACGCATGGTCATTGTACTTAATGTCAAATAAACTTTAATATTCAGCGGGTTGAACGTTCGTTATGAACAGCAGATGTTAACCGTCGTACGCGCCCGTTCCGCGTTGCTCGCTCGTGGAAAAAACGGCGAAAAGCGCGCGAGATGGAAAGTGCGCACGCGACGGTTTTCACTCGACACTTGCTTGGAATTAATCGTTTTCAGCGGACCACTGTATTCTCGAGATGACTGTATGATGTTACGTTCTTGTAATAAGAATGTATATTTCAAGTGTATGGAAGAAAGATTATGCCAAACTATTATTAGTCGAAATTTAAAACTTAATATTTTACACCGTAATAATTAAAAATAAAAATACTTTATTGTAAAAACATATAACTGCTTTAATATTCGCCATTTCAATAAAAAAAAAGCAATTCGTGTCCTTTTAAAGACAACATCAAACTAATAACTCATATTATTGTCCACGAATCAAGTGTAATTACTAATTACATACTAACATCCTCAACTTTCTACACATTACCCGGCTCAGCATATAAAATCCAAAACAATAACAATATTAAGAGCATTATCACATTTCCTACACATGAGATAAAGATTTAAAAACGCATTAGGCATGTTGCACGGAAGTTTCGACATAGGCATTGTGGCCGGCACTTCGAGATGCAATCGAGGCGTAATAGACAAAGTGCTAATTACATGCTCGTCCGCGTCATAACATATATATGTACCATATTGTAATATCATGGGGTTTACTTTACCCCATAGTTTATTTACACATATAAATTTCGACAGAATTCAATCTTGGGAAAAGCTTTTCCTTGCCTAATTTAAAATTGTTGTAATTAATTGTTAATTGTTCTAATATGTTGAATGTGGCTGTAATGTAAATGTTAATTCATGAAACAATCTGTTTAGAATATTTATATGTGGTTCTATAATTTTTATATATTTCTGTGTCATTCCAACAAAGAAAAATAAAAATAAAATTGATAATTTTCCAGATTACTTATTATTTTCCAGAGTTATTTATAGATGTATCAAGTTATTAGTAATAAATTTGTTTCCACTTCATAATAATTACACCGCATGCAGCATTCCACCCCACCCGAATTCAGCTAGCGTTCACTTCTTCGATTTTTTTCTAGAAAAGACTTATGTCTCGATCTTACTATAGAGCTCGTAAGGGCCAAGGGGTATTAGTTTAGGATTTTAATAGGTATTTTTATGCATCCATATTATGTAAATGTATTATATTTTTTATTATAAAAAAACATTTAAAACAAATAAATTTTTCTTTTAAATCAACCCTTAAATAAAAAAAATCTTGGTATATTTAAATCACCTTCTTAGAGATTGTGTGATAACTGACAACGTCCCTAAAGTTACAATATTTCTATGCTCAAAATTCCCTATCACACATCATAAAAATTCAAAACAGATCAATTCACCGCTAAAATGACATTAGCCGCAAATAAAATCACAGATTATACACACGGCTTCATTAATGTCAATTAGACACGCTCCCGTGTGCATGCAGCATGTCATAGAGGGGTTGATTCGAAGCTTTTCCCGCCAGTCCGCGCTGTTTGGTGCAAACGCGCCGCACGCGTACAGATAAAAAATAAAAAAAATAAACTAAAAATTTATATCGCTAAGTGGTAGCATACCGAAACCGATCGTGCAGTGAAACAAGTGAACAAAGATGCGGTCCGCGTTGCTTTGCGTTCTTTTTACGCTAATTGTGAGTATAATGAACTGTTTTCGCGCTTTCCACACATATTTCGCGGGAGATTAATTACATTTTTGTCTGGTGAAAATTGTAGAATGTGTTTTATTTTGTCCGTATATATTTTATGTTACGTAAGATTGTCTTGAATTTAATAATTTAATAACAATAAAAAGTTTGGAAAAAAATTAAATTTGATCTAGAAGTAAAATTGTTTCACTATTATGTGATCATTAGAAATACAAAGCTGATGAATATCTCCTGTTGTAAATTATTTAATTAGTTACATTTTTCTGATAGTAATTACAGTATTAAAATACATATATGTATGTAACACGAGCAAAAATATTGATTTATTTAAAACGGACTTGCTCCATTCAATAAATGTAAACAGTAAAAAAATAACATAACTCCCATCGTCTCACATTGCATTAACTATATTTGAACGTGTCTTACAACCTTATATAAAATTTTAAACAGCCACACATTACCACATAATATGATAATAATTAATATATCATACTTAAAATGTCACAGATAATACAAATCACACGGCAATGTTCAATGGTGCATTTGCAAAAAGGCAAGGCAGCGACCTCCGCCATTATTACATCTATCATTCCCACGACAATGTGGAGCAATAGCGCTCGTATCGTCTCGGAATCTCGTATTTTTTTTGAGAAAAAAATATATAATGTCTATACATATGAATGGGAGTAATATTGTGTTGTATGTGGAACATAATTATTGTAATGAAAACATAAGAAACTATTAAACGGATATTTGAACAGTTAATTGCATATTGTTCCGGCTACTGTCAAAGCGATTTTTTAAGAATTTCGATTGGAACACTCGCTATTCTTGATATAGTAAGAAGATAAACTGAGCTTTTAGAGTAAATTTATATCGATGACATTTGTAATTTGCTGAAAGAAATTGCTCAAATGAAAATTTGAACTCATTTTACCCTGAAAAAGTCCATTCTAGGGCCTCTTTCACTAACTCTTCGGAAGAACTATTAAAGATCATGTTTAATTCGTAATTTGAAGACATTTTTTTATATTATTGGAAGGCAAACGAGCAGATGCAATGCCTCATGTTGATAGCAAAATGCGTCGCTCATAGACATCCATAACATAAGTTATGAATGTTGTCTACCACACACATAGATCAGGAAAAGGTATACCATCAATATAAGTTCGAATTCGACATTATATTCGATATCCAAAAAACCTAGACATTGAACATACACTACATTTGAGAAATATTACATTTCACGCAATGAAAAAGTCACAGGATTTCAAGGTACAACACAAACCACCAAAGAAAACCATTACCACGAAATATCGGATAGTAAAAATGTATCCGTTTTATATCCTTCATTCTGCAAGGAATTCTTATGGTTTGTTGCTTTTAATCCGGTTTATTATTAATAATTTTTGTACCCTACTTTATGACGATCAAGTTTAGTTTCTGCTACAAAAAGAACCTATTTCTTCATCAAGGTTTCATCTGTCTACACATACAATAAATTCCGTAGCATAAAAACGAGCCAAAACCAAACAGAAACGTATAAATACGAGTACTTTGGATTTTTTTTTCTTTCACCTAAACCATATTCAAACTATAGATACATAATAATCCTTGAAAAGAACTTAATCACAACATCTCCATTGAGTTATTACGATATACCACGGTGCGTAGCCAAGTAGGCCGCGAATCAGATAATCATAACATATTGATCTGTTACTTGTTAGTAACTATCTTATACTGACTATCGTTATGTACAAACTATGAAACAATTCCCTTGGAAATGATACTTGATAGATCTCCGATGAAAATAATAAAAATACGTGTGGCACTCGAGCCGCGGTAAAGCTATTGCATAGCATCGCAACGCTGTGCCGGTTGGAGTGGGGGGTGTTAGGTTTTTTCGTTACGGAATTTTTACATTCGGTCGCCGCGGTCAGTCTGAGATAAAAGCTATACAATAGCTTAAAAACTAGTCACTGTATAGCAAGAAACTTTACATTATCAAATTCAAAGAAATTAATCAATCTAACAGACAGATAGTGCATCTGCCGTATATTCTTCAAAATAACTATTGGTTTATTTATCAGTTAAAATGTATATAGAATAAAAGTTAATACAGATCTAAAATTTGGTAGCATAAACGTCTGATCAATCTTAATTAAAATAAGTATAAGTACTATTGTGAATTTCATAAAACCAGACAACTTTCTATCATAATACACAACTACTTAGAATTTTAATTTTAAGTTTTGCAGGTGATTAATAAATTTATTTATGTGACATACATATTATTATAATAAGATTGTTTACATATAAATAATGAATACAAATTAGTTATTTTTAGCATACATTTGTAGTAATTCTAAACAGATACGTTTGTTTTTGTAGCTAATTATATTAATGTAATTTTTTCAAATAAATATTTTTATATTCAAAACACACGAATTTATTTGTATATTGAATTGCATTCCAACACTAAAACATCCTATTGGAAATACGAGAAAAATTCCAGAAAACAATAATTATATTTGAATTAGTAATTGGAAACTTCAAGCGATGCGAGGGTTGTAACCGAGCGCACGCAACCTGCAGCGCACGCCATCCTAAGCGCACTTTCCCAACTATCAACATTTTACTTTCAAACGCATATATCCACGTTCTTTGCAAACGATCAAATACTATAAATCGCGACGATAATTCATGCGAAAACAATTTTAATTAATGATCATTCATTTGTATTACAGATACACAAAGGGAGCCGGGTTCGAGGTGACGACTTCAGGCCGACCCCGATACCCCTCGACGATTGGCACCCGACCAACCAGGACAACCAAGCGGGCACATTGCACGAGATTATCGGAACGGACTCACCGGTCTCCGTAGCGGCCGTTCCCGCTCACTACTGGGAAGATGCTTTGAGACACAGCGTTTATCTCACCTTAGTGAGAGACAAGATTGATCAACTCATTGCAAAAGGTGACGTGATATCACCCAACAGCAAACTTAATCAACCAGTCTCGAAGGAAATCGATGACCACGACCTCTGGGAGAAGATTAAAAAAGCTCCGTTCGACCGCATACAGTCTGAAGAACCCAACTCTTCGGGAGACGTCACTATTATGGCCAAAGGACGGCTATTAGAAAGTAAAGAGGGCTTCAGATTCACCGAAGATGATCGATCAGAAGAAAAATGTGGCAACGAAAAGTGCGCGGACGGTGTGAAAGCATTTTGGTCAGTGAAACGAGTGCGCCAAAGGGATCAAGAAATATCTCCAGGAAAATATCACTATGAATTGACTTTTTCAGTTATTTCTCAGATCCCAAAAAAGCAACGAAAGCCCTACGAAAATCCCATCCGAACATTTACCGTCCGCGAGACTACTCCTGACAGAATAACGGATTATCCGCAAGAATATAAAATAACGGAACCCGTGCACTATACGACATCGAGACCTCAGAGAGCTATTTGGTTTCATAAAAATATAGTTCCAATTCCACCGCACACGAGAAGACAGTATTCGAGCGGTTTGGATAGAATATTTTCTTCAATATTTTCCGATGACGACGCTTCATCATATGACCAACCACAACCGAAATATAGAAACAACCCAACGCCCCCGCAAATATATCAATACTCAAAAATTGGACATGCAGGACCTGCAATAGACTATCATCAACAGCCGAGAGGAAATTCAAAACCCTATCCATATAGAAACCAGCCTTATAAATATGCACGCCCACCGCTTCAGGCTCCGCCAGCAGGACCACTCAATCATCATTACTTAGATTATGACTCGAGCCCTATTGTGAATGGCAGTCCATATCCATCTCAAGACACCAGAGTGTCACCGAGTCAACCCGTTAAATCAACGAGACCTGCAGTTTTACCAACGCCGGTCCCAATAGCGCCAGGTCCCAAAGACCAAACTTTTGACTTGGGAAGTCCTATGTATATAGACAGTTCAGATATTAAAGAGAATGTAACACGATATTCGGAAATGAATAATTCACACAGACCTATGTATAAGCCGAAGCCTACGCCTCCTAAAGTTAACTATTTTTCCGATCATATAAGACCACCAGTGTATAATGCGCCTCCTGGAGTATTTGTAACAATGGACAAAAAGCCTTTCAAGCCCATGCCGCCTTTGAAACATGTTTACAATTCTAAACCCCAAAAAACTAATAAACCGATCGATTTCAGACCAAGTCCGCAAGTTCACGACCCCCAGTCTCCAAATCCCGACCCATTATTTGACACTGCATTTAGACCAATAACTGTGAACTACGCTGACAGCAGCACGACAGAAAGAATAGAACACAATGTCAACGTGAAAAAGGGTCATAATAAAAACCGAAAAAATAATGTGAACAGTAAAAAACCGAATAAGAAACATCAACACGAAAATATCAAGTCTCATAAGATAACCACTGCAACTCCGGATATAATAACAGCTCAAAACTTAGAAGAAGAAATAGATACGCTAGACTGGGCAAATGTTCTTGGTGCGTTCACTAAAACAACACCAATGGTTCTGCAAACAGAAAAATCAAACGATCAAGAAACCACAACCAGTTTCACAACAACTGGCAGCGCTGTCACATCCCCAACGTCGAAACGAACAACAACAACAACTATGGAAGCAACACCAAAATCAAGTTCGACTACATCTACAACCATAACAACTCCAAAGCCCCCGAAACGTACTCGTCCGCCACCGAAATTTACAAAACAGGATAAAATAAAGAAACACAAACGAATCATACCTACATCGTCAACTACTTTTGCACCAGAAAAATCAACGGTGCGAAGATCGACAACGGAATCAACACCTGTGATCAGTTCAACCATAAAGAACATAAAAAAGGCGTTCTCGTGGGAAGTTAAAAATAAAACGCTCTCAACTTCAACCACAACCACAACGACGACTACAACAGCCCGACCTACAACAACAACAAAACCAGTTAGTACTACGGCGACCTCTACAACAACCACAACAACAACAAACGCTCCTAAAGAGCCATCAACCACCGGAAAACCAGAATTCGAGACAAGCTCTCCAAAAAGGAACCGTTTCAGACAATCTACTTTAATATATAAAGGAACTTCAGTCAAACATGACAGATGGGCGTTTAGAAATTATAGCACCAACACACAACAAGCACAAAACTTCAGAAGAACGTCCAACTTCCAAGGATACAGTCATTCCACGACACCAACAACCACACAAAGAACCACTGAAATGACTAAAAGTAGCACTGTTAGTACCGACAGTCCTATCACAGAGAGTATCCTTCATTCTCAGGTTGCCGATAGCTTAGAAAGTAACAGTGTACTGCCAATAGACAATGAAAATAACGAAAACAGCCAAGAAGAAACACGAGATCACTCCGAGTACATTTTTGAACACTCATCTGCGGCAAATTATAACAACAATGAAGTAATAGGATTGGAATTAACAACTATTGATAGTGTTTCACAACAAAATGAAATACCAAAAAATAAAACTAAGTGTCAAAAGAAAAAACAAAACGTATCTACTACAGAAGTTCCCACTGAAAATTTTAGCGAACAAATAACAACGCCTTTAACAGCGACAGAAGCTTCAGCCACTGAAGACATCTTTGAGCAGTTATTTGGCTTCAATTTTAACTCGGGCACAAGTTCAAAGGATAAAGAAATATTGGAAGGGCAAAGTTCAAATCATGCAAATTTTGTAAAACCTGTTGTTGACGATGATGATGACGATCTTACTGACTTTATGGATGAACTAAACAAAAAAGGCCAGCATTTAAATGATCACTCAAAAGACGACGAATACGAAGATGATGATGATGATGATGACGACGACGAGGACGATGATGACGATGACGATTCTAGTAATGAAGACGATGATGACAATGATGACCCAAAACCAAAAAAAGACCACAATTCCGAGTCAAGCAGGGATTCACGTTACGAAAGTTTCAATTTAGATCGTCCCTACAGTTTTCTAGAGTTAATGGCCATGGAATAGACTGAAGTTGAGTGTACCGTAAGCTAAGTCAATATAAAACCACTAAATGCAGGAGGAGCCAAAACTTCAACATTACAAACAATTAAAAAGCATTTAAATACCATGTTTGTTAACATCACACTGAAAAATCTCTTTTATTTATTGTTAATTGTAAATATTTAATGCTGGTTAAGTGTAGAATAAGATAATAGCTTTATTTTATAAGAATTTTATAAGAATAAATTATTTTTAATAAAATCTCGTTTCTTACCTGCTCCCTCCATGGAATATTTGTAAATTGGTTCTGGTTTTAATGGTACAAAAGCAGCTAGGGTCTCAGGTACCATATCCTTTATTCTTTGGTGATATGACAATCTGTAAAGATAATTAAACTACTATTTAAAGGAAAACTTCATAAACTTCATAACTCCTATCCTTCTTCTATGTTAATTAATAACAAGTAATTTTAATTTAATTTTCAAAACAGTTGTCTATCAAATTCATATCCTTTGTTATCTCTAGTTAACATAATAGCTTTGCCTATTAACAAATAATTAAATTACCCATGTTAAGACAAAACAATTAAGTATTGAATTAATATACATATTTCACTTTTAATAATATAATTATTCAATTTAATAAATATTCAAACCCCTGATTAAAATAGGGTGTCCCACTGTTGGTATACTAAGCTCAAAGGAGGTTATAGTTTTGCATACGCTGAGTACGTAAAAAATAATTAAAAAATTCCAGATTCATTTTTTTTCAAATAGATGAATTCTTAAAACTCTATCAGCCGTACAAATAAACGAGTTATAACATTTTATGCAAAGAATAAACTAAGAATAAGGAAAAATCATACAAATAAACACGAAATAAATGTAACCTAGTATAACTTCGTAATAAGTATTCATACTAATGCTATTCCGTCCTTATTACGGCTACCACCCTAGTATAAGTCTGACATAACCGAGTTATAACATATCTTTTAGTACATTGTGCTGTGTTTTACAAGTTTTAGAA
>CAJQZN010035258.1:0-41667 GCA_907164685.1 Colias eurytheme | reverse complement strand
ACGGACATGACGAAACTATAAGGGTTCCGTTTTTGCCATTTTGGCTATGGAACCCTAAAAAGGCGCTACGCTTCCATTTCGAGCACGCTCCGTGGCGGGAATTTGAATTTAGAATCGTTTTTGGTGTTGAATTCTAGAACGCACAGATTATAGCAATGCGTTTTGTTTACTGACTGTTTGCACAGATAATTAATATCTATAGTTTTTAATACTTCGACTACGTGACGCATAAACTATTGTATTTGCATAATAAAGGTTTTGATCTAGTAGCACTTGAAGCAAATTTCGCACGAATCTACAACAATTTGTCTACAGTTCAGATAGCATTTAAAGCTCACTCAGAGCCAAGCCATAAAGCAAACCGGAGCTGTCAATTCGTTTTTGTCGCTCTGTAGCGTTCAATCATGCGCCCACGTTGTCCCTGTTAATTAAAATGCATTACAGTCTCACAATCGATGACGGTAGATGTCGCGATTGCGCCCTTGCGAGAAGATTTATAAATGGTATTAGAATGTGTTGATTTTTAAATCCGTTTTTAAGGGAATTAATCTCTTAATTAAGGCGTAGATGCAAGTGATAAGGTAAAGTTTTGATGTGGTAGGCGTCTATTATTTTTAATGTATTGATGGGATGGTTTGTGAAGATGAATATTAGTTCATTTATTATTATCGATAAGTAGATGTTTATGCCCATATTAATATATGTACATGATATGTACCTAGTTAAATATATTTTTTTATTATGTTTTCTATTTGGGTGTTAGTATGTACATAATTAAAAAGGTTTAATATTTCAATTTTATTAATGAGATTGCCTTGTAAAACTCAGCGCGAGTAATCAATTTGCTTATAATTTTTATTCAATAATCTTATGATAAAATACTTATTTAAAATACTTATTTAAAAAAATCTGTATTTCCTCTAAGTTCTAACTACTGAAAATTCCCGAGTTTATAATATTTTTCCAATAACCGGAAAAATATTCCATACTCATAACTCTTTTTATCTAAGTCTAGCTGAGAAATGGAACTTGACGGAAGTTAATAGTCTGAGACTGAGATAATGTAGTAAATTAAATTTAATCCAGGGGTGTGGGGATCTCATTTTAGATACCAGCGTTAGTTGTGGTATAAATTGATTGGGAAGCAATATAAAGTGTTGAGAGAAAATTTTATCTTTTGCGTGGCAACCCTAATGTGGTATAGGGTTATAACCGAATAAAAAGGTTCGTTTTTGAGAAGTACCTTTCTTTATTTAAGTCTATACGAAGAAATAACTGTAAGATTGAGTTAATATAAAGAAAAATTCAATAAATTTAAATTTAAAACCAATTTATATTTCGAATCATCGTGTTATTTAAATTTTAATTAGAGGTGGCTCATGGCTGTGTGGTTGTTTGTAGTTCAGAGAAAATAATTTATAGTGCATCGTTTCATTGAAGATAAATTTACAGTAAAAAAAATAATGCGAAGAGAATAGGAAAAAATAGATATAAAAAATAGAAAAAAGTCTGTCGCAATTTTCTTGTTTTCATTTTCATCATCATTACAATGCTATAATACTAAATACATATATTAAATAAATTGTCTTTTAAATTAATTTGCCTTTACAAAATTAGTGCTAGTAGATAACTGCAGTGCACTTTGAAGGTATATTAAATCATTGGTCACGGGCAAAGCTGGCACAAGTCGGGGGCTATTACTCTATGTACAAGTAAACCTGCTTAGAAGCACGAAAACATTTTCAAGCGATATTGCACTCTATATCCAACGTGATTAGGTTGATTTTATGAAGATTTTATACCTAATTGATTTAAAATTGGGCTTCAATCGGTATTAACAGCTTTTGGCACAAATACCAAACACTATGTCGAAATTTAAATTAAATTTTTAGTCCTTTGTCGAGCAGTTTTAAAGACAAGGCAATTGAGGTAATTTTGATTAAAATTTATGTGGCTCAGGCTTAATTACATTTTGGTAAAGGCTTTGGTAATTTAAGTTGCAAGTTCTTTGAGCTTAAATAGTTTTCCGTTCGAATGTACTTAGGTTCTTGGTTTACTTTCTATTCAATTGTATCTACGTAATAGTCCTTCCTCTTAGATAGTTTCATCTAATTGACTTTACTTTTATTGTAATATCGGCTTAGATTTTTTTCGACAACGCTTTTAATAATTAAGCTATTGCATAGCTTCTATCGCGGGCCTTGAGCGCGGGGACGGAATCCAGAAATTCCGTAACGAAAAACCTCACGCTCCCACTCCGACCGGCACGGAGGTGTGGCTTAAAGGCATAGCATGCAATAGCTTTACCGCGGCAGTCCCCGAGTGCCACACGTCTTTTTATTTTTATTGCATGTTCACCGAATATTTTATAACTCATAAAAAATATTTTCTACTACTCTTTGGTAGAAAAGTATTGTTGCGTTTTTTGCAAGTAGGTAGGTACTTACTTTTTAGATTCCAGTGTAATTTGTTGTAAAACTTGAGTAAAATGGGCACAATTGTTTTATCAAAGAGCTTTTATTATCTGCGAAATATAAAAAAAAAATCACGACAAATAAGATAATGTAGCACAATCAGTAGCAGTAGGCGTTATATTCAAAGCTAGTACTAAGCCAGGACCGGTGAAGGAGGTAGTTTAATGGACATTATTGCTCGAAAATAAGGAATATTTCCTGTGGTAGAGCTAGGTTTATAATATATTTTAATTTGAAATTATTAAATCGTCGGTCTTATTTATAAATACGTAAACAAAATACGTTTGAAAAGTTTACAAAAGAGATAAAAAAAAAGAATAAAATATTTTCTGTTCAAATCAATATTCTGAAAGACAGAAACATTAATTGGTTCTATTTTCACTAGCTCTTGTCAGGAATCAGGTTGAATATTAATAATGTTTAAAAATGTAACGTTTTTATTAAGTGATGCTTAAATAAAACCATAAAGGGGTCAAATTAGGAACTCAATATTCGAATCAATATACAAGCACATACCAATTATATTTTATCAAGATATCCTTCCAATCGTCTAGCTACTACAGGAAAACAGCCTTAACTTAAAGCCCAACTTGCTCGCGAGGTAAATCATATGTTGGATGATGCTAACAATGGGCTCGAGAGGAAAGGTTACACTGTGTAATAACTGTTCGCTTATTTCCTATTAAACCTTTATATTGTGCTATATGTAGTATGTATGTAGTTATGTATTACAGTTATTGGTTCTATGAGCTAATTGGTACAAGTGTAAGCTATGGAGGTATTTTGTGGTGAATATTGATTGTAATGGGTCTTGGCAGAATACCAGCGTCATGGTTCAAAGAACTATGGCATTGTGCTGAGCCAAAACCTTTTCAGGGAATATTGCTTTTTATTTTTATTTAATTTTTTTTATGTCAATGTAATTTTAGTTTTTAAGTATATATGTATATAATTTTTAAATTGTTTAGTCTTAAGAATTGTAATAATTTCCTGAATAAATGATAAATAAAATAAAATAAATAATGAGTATAGTTTTTTTGTTGATCGTAGAAATATGACACTAATCGTTAAACACATAGTAGAATATATAGATCAAACGTAGCTTGTTTTGCAGCAGATGGCATTGTTATTATTTTTTTATACCTACATGAAAATTTCGTAAATGTAAGATGTGTTAAATTTATCTGTAAGTAACATTCTATAATTAGATGTTTCACGTCATAGACTAAAAAGTAATAAGATATTAAAAAATAGCACAATAAAACTATCGCTCGTCATGTCGACCGCTCGATCAAAATTCCGCGTAAACCCGAGTACACACTACACATTCGTGTATTAATTCCACATTCTACAACGAGTATTGGTTTCATACTCGTTCAGCACAGAAGTAGCAATAAAGCCACAGATGGAACTTTAATGAGCTAGATGTTCATTATCATACTGTAATTATTCTGAATACTGGCCTATACTTTTTGTTACTCTGTGACAAGTTGCGAGTTGCTTTATCGATAAAAAAATACCGTGTGTAATGGCTTTATTACTCACTTTTTAGTCGAGAGATTAATGAGTATGGGGAATCGCAGTGGGTATTAAGTTCCCATAGAGTGGGGTTAGGGTTGTCACTCGTGTTATAATTAGATGATGCCATATAGAATAGGAAAAAAAATCTTATAATGTGTACGTATTATTATTATGATAATTTTTTTTGCAGAATAATAGTGTGAGAAATTTTTGATCTACCTAGTAACTATATGATTTACGAAATTATAATTGCAATTGTAATTGTACTTAAATTTAATTTGGTTAAAAGAGTAAGACGTCTCTTAAATTAATTTATGTTTAGTATGCATGTTATGCCAACAAAAATATTCATATTTTATGGTTGTTGGTAGCCCTATTTAACATATGACATCCCTTAACTTTTATGTTACATATTTGTTTAAACAACTAATCCTAGGGAAGCTGTATATTTATGATAAGACAGGAAGTTATTTTTAATTATTTAAGCAATCAAGTGTACGGGAAATAAGATAAGAGTGTAAATAAAAATCGTTTACAGGAAGGTCTTAAGTAGGTATTTATTAGAAAATTTTAGTAATGATTTGTACAATAAGTATCTAGTATCTACCTATAACATTCTTGGAATATCTTGATTTAAAATATAATTCATGAAATCTATAAATTATGAAGAGCAATCTGATACTTAGTCTAAATACTTTCGGACATTTTGCGTGTTTGAAAATACAAGCTCATAATATTTCTAATCATCATATAATAATCATAGCAATAAATATATAAAAAAGACGTGTGGCACTCGGGGACTGCCGCGGTAAAGCTATATTGCATAGCATGCCTTCAAGCCACACCTCCGTGCCCGTCGGAGTTGGGAGCGTGAGGTTTTTTCGTTACGGAATTTCAATATCGGTCCCCGCGCTCAAGGCCCGCGATAGAAGCTATGCAATAGCTTAAAAGCTTTAACAATAGTTAACAATACCCGTACCACAGATAATATAAAACTATATTACTACTCGTAGTTCGTTCTTACTATTTGTTTGATAAAATAATTTCGCAATTTCCCAGCCCCATAATAAAATTACATTCATTCAAAAATGATAACTACGATACTAATCATTATATACGCATTAACTCCTCTATATTAATTCTAACAGGTGTTATTAGAACCTATTATTAGTAGGTAAGTAAGAGGCAGTGACTGACACTTGAGGTCATACATATAAAGGCCTTTACGAGAATCGACGTTTATTGGCAGGCCGGAATTTTGATTTTGGGTGCGGCTCGCAATTTTCAATCACATGCACTATTTAATGTTTTGTAAAAATGGTGGTATTTGTTAATAGTTTATAGTAATAGGTGAGGTACAAAAAGTGGTATAATAACTACTACAGTAACTGTTGAGACTAGTTTCGGTACAACTTCGGTATAACTTAGTGTAAAAGCTTGATGTTCTGATGAAATTACCTCTTATGAAAAATGAACTGAGTTTTGTAAATTCCCTTGATATTACATCATAAGAAAAAATTTTTTTTTTTACCTAATAAATGTAAATTAAAGCAACAGTGATGATTATGGACGAACATATTATTAAAATGTTAACAATAAACAATAGTTCTTTCATTCAACGTCGACTTTTCCATTATAACTTTATAAGGAAGTATTTGTAGATTAACTTGCTACCTCCACATTTGGAAAGCTCAATACTTATTCTGATGAGCCACTACTATCTTACTTCTAGCATACACATTACATAACATCTAACCTCCCGAATTCACACTTCAATTCAAATAAAACACATAAGTTTTATAACGAACAAACTCTTTGTACTCTAACCGTGATATAATCGTTCCCTTTATTTTTTCAGAGCGCATTCAAACTCAAATATGCTTCATTAATCATTGACTTGTGTCTTTAACCTGGACGATAAATAACTTAATAAAAGAGTGATGTGAAAGAAAAGTTCGTTAGCGAGTCGCTGGTTAATTTATAATATCTTTTTTGACACTTTCGCGTCACAATGGCTTCATTTGGAAAGGATTTTGCGGCGCACTGTGAAGTTTGGTTGGTATTTTCATGGGGTCAAATAATAATTTGTAAGGCAACAAGCTTGACAAATGCGCTTATTTTTATATAGGTATTTCAAGGTTGTGTTTTTTATTGCAATTTTAAAGTGTTTACGAAACTTGTAAGCTCCGTAGACTATCTTTTAGCTATTTATGTTACAGTATATTTCTTTTCTTTAACTTTACGATTTGATTGTCTAACCCAATTCTATTGAATCATGCAAAGACCGCAGCTAATACTCAAAATAACAAAGTTTATAAAAAGCTTTACGTCCTGTCATTTTACATATACTTTGTAACTAACGCAACTAATTTATATTTAATTCCTTACGATGCCTCCGACCAAGTAAACATCGATTTATTTCTGACATCATATAATATACTAAAGCTATTTACACTTACAATATAATTTATGTTATGTATATTAAAATACTCATGCTATAGTTAAGTTCACTTTGTAACAGTGTGTAATAATTTCATCTTTTTTGTTCCAGGTAACATTATGATAGTCCGCCTCACGCAAGTAAGATGTAGCCTTAATGACCTGCGCGCGCGCAATTATCCCCCCTATTATATAGTGTGTAAGTGTCATATTGGATCGCAGAAAATTATAGGATTCCTCATTTTTCTTACATCATCTAGTTTTATGAGAAATGGAGTGAGATTTGTCGGTTTTAATAGGATAAAAATTAGTTTCTGAATTGCGGTTTACGCATTTCAAAATGTCGGGTTATTTATAGTTGGATCATAGGTAATGCTTTTTATTAATAATTATGTTTAATGTAGTATATTTTTCATGCAGGTAAATTATAGTTTTGAAGTATGTAGGTAGTTGGATCTAAAATATGTAACGAAGAATGATTCTCTTTTACTAGATTTCTCGATTCACGTGAATATTGTATCTATAAAAAGCTTCAAATTACTTGTCAAGGAGATATAATTTTCTAAGCTTATATTAATTATTAAATTGAAAGAACTGACTTGAATTATATATATTACGCTCTGCTCCTTTCCAAATTTGACATAGAATAGTAAAAATAATAATCTATTTTAAAGTATTTGAAAGTATATTTGTTGCGTCTATTACCTGCAGTAATGACGGCAATTATTTCGGCTAGCGGGTAGACAGGTAGGCCAGGTAGATGTGGCTTGTTAGTTTTAACAAAGAAGAATTTGGACATAGGATTATTTAAGAATAACATAACATTACCAACGCATATATCGATTTAATAAAACAGTAATATTTAGGTCTTACACAAGTAAAACATCTGAATAGATTTTAATCATACGATGTACTGATTATTTTTTTTTGTAATACCTGATTTGTAACAATATAATATTCAGAATGCTACTAATGTAATCTAATCTTTAAATATTTTTTTTGTTTATTGTACACTCAATCACACTAACTTTAGATGTTATAGTTTATGTATCGATTGAAAGGTTTTGCAGAAACATTAAATAATTAGCTAATATAAATTGCTCTACATGTTACAAAAAGCAACCGAAAATTATAAAATTTTGTTATGATCCGCCCCAGGTATATACCTTGGCGCCAGTTTTTTTTTAACCTATCATTTGACAATTCCATACAATAATAATACGTTTGGGATGAATGAAATGGACCCTTTGATATCACCGAACCTGTACCTTCTATAGACCCGTCCTGGGTTTCAGACAGGTAAGCAAGTTGAAAATTTTAGGTGTATGTTATTCATTGTTAGTATA
The DNA here is from genome assembly GCA_907164685.1 of Colias eurytheme. Taxonomy (NCBI): domain Eukaryota; kingdom Metazoa; phylum Arthropoda; class Insecta; order Lepidoptera; family Pieridae; genus Colias; species Colias eurytheme. The sequence goes on along the minus strand of CAJQZN010035258.1, from coordinate 33,887 downwards.
TTTTTGTATAAGACTTGTTATATTGTACAAGATGAAATTTTGACATAATTGTTGAGATTATTTTAAAAATGAATTCATTTACGTATCTTTGTTCGTTCAACAGAAATGATCTTTGTGTGTCATGACGAAAAGGAAAGAATTATTTCGATTATCTTTAACATATTATATAACTATGCATAAGTTATAGGTATGTTATTATGGTACACCCGAAAAAGTCAATAAAAATTATATAAAAAAATACAGGCAATTCAATGAATAGAGTCATTACAAATAAACTACTTGCGATATTGTATTGTGGGAAATATCTAACATACAAATGTCGCTAATGGATATAATGAGTATCCGTTATTAAATTACCTTAGGGAAAGAAATTAGGCAGCACTTACTGAACGCAGTAAACATAAATTCGACTTAACGTGAGAGAGTGGGACCTGTCCCTTCTATCGAATTTAATTTTATATTTACTTATTTCATTTATCTTTGATAATGATGAGAAAGCCTTTTGTTAAATAGTGATATGTAACTAATTTAATTAGAGGTAATAGTTACAACTAAACTACATATTAAGAACATAGCATACTAAAACAACAATAATAATAGTTTAAAAAACTAAAAAACACGCTTTTAGTTCGGTTTTCTATAAAAAGCGTTTTTTTTTTATTTTCTTTAAACTATTATTTATTTTATCAAATTAGTGTATTGTCATCGGTCCTCAATAAATCTACAAAGTTTGAACGAAATCTGGCCGTTTAAAGTGGGTCAAAAAATACTTGTTCAATAGATTGAAAATAAAAGAAAATTGATATGACTAATCAAAATAAAACAAAAGAAAATATGTAATGTTCATTAGCAATTTAATTTTTCAATAAACAACATATATATAACAAATATGGCACTTGAACTTTCCTTTCCAATGTTCGATACCCGAATCATATAAGTTGTAATAATTTTATGTACCAAAACTATGTACATTATAACTAATAATTACATACAATTGTAAAACTATCACTACAATAAAAGCAATTAATCCAGAATTAAAGAATCCACAATAAAAGCATACAATTAGTAGAACGTAGTAAATATTGTAAACACAGTTTTATGGCCACTAATAGCTAAGGCTTCAAGCACACCGCGACTCATAAACGCATAAATACATTCGCTGCGTTCAGAAATACAAAAATTAATGTTAATTGATATAATATGTATTGTCATTACTATTGTTATGGCTTGAAATTGAAGGAGGAATATGTTTTGAAATGGAGAGTTTGATTTACATTAAGAAGGAAAAATATATAGTTTCCAATTATTTGCGTTATTTCTCTGCATGAGGACTAAATGAACAAATACAGTTTTATATGAAATCAATATAAAGGAGTAAGAAACATTATAAATTTACGATATTATATTATGTTTATAGTTTAGTGTTAAATTAACATAACATAGTGGATTGACAAACAAAGACACCTCATTAAATATCAATCAATACATCATACATAGACCAACACTCATAAGGACTAACTAATAAACCTATAAAAACTTCAAAACTATCGGGACATTGGATTTCTCAGAAACAATCGCCCAAAATTGATGCCTACGAGACCTCTGCTATTAAACTGGCCCTGCTCTATAAAAGTAATTATCTCTACTGAAGATAATTGATGAAGCTCAAAGATTACTGTCTTAGACTACTATTAAAAGCACCACAAAAAGCTACTCTAGCCAGTTGGAATAGAGTTTATTTTTTATTAATACCGGTCAGGGGTGTCTAGTGGTGTAATAAAGGCGGCCGTTGTATTTTTTGTTCGTGTATTCCGGTATTATTATAAAATCGTCAAGTTTGTAGGATATTTTCTTAGGGACGTGACGAATGGTGTTTTGACTTTGTATTGAAAGGATTTTGTGAGCTTGTATGATGTGTGGGTAAAATATTAATTGTTGATGAGAGAATTTTTGTTTAGAAAAGTTCTATACTAATTACTGTATTCCTATAAATAAAATAGTAAAAAAAGAAAGTGGAGTTTAACAAACTAGTAGTTATTAGTTTATAAAGAGACTTATCGTTCCTGTATTTAGCTTTGCGTGTAAACTTTTCTTTAGTGGTAATCTCAACTAAACAAAAATTTTAAAAATTAAAAAAAACATCATCTAACAGCGTAGGTTTATTCGCCAATATGTATATTTTAGTTTAGGAGATTCTAGTTATGATATCTAAAACTAAAATACTTTCAGGTGAAGCGTAAAAGCGATCATCTCTATAATGACTTCAAAATTGATTTCCACAACCAACCATGCCTTTACTCAGAACATAGAAAAACTAAACATACATTCAGGGTCAGGTGGAGTCAAAATGATTGAATAAAAAAACATGAAACATCATCTTCACCCTATTTCGCGAAAAAAATCTATAATGGTCCGTTGGTCATGGTCTAAAGGGATCTTTGTTGGTACCTGAGTAACCTTTGTGTTCCCAAATTGTTCCCAAAAAAGCTGGTCCAGTCTAGGAATGTATATGTATAGCGGGAGGTGCTTTTAAAATGTTTGGTACTGCAGATATTGTTACGATTTTGATGTTATATGGTGCGTAAATTTTGTCTTTAGTATAGTTTCTTTTCTGCGAATATAAATGCACATTCGGTAATAGTCTATATCTTTGATATGTATCCTATTTATTCAAATATTTACTTTATTTTATACAAAAACGGTAACCTATCCAAAGATATTGTATCAATTAGTGAATTGTATTCTAATTTTTAGAGCTTTCTTCACAACAATTTCATTTAATTTTCCTACTATGCAGATATAGCTAGTCAGCTAAGTTATAAGTACCTACCTTGATTTTGTTACAATACAATTTTACCTGAATATCAATAAAAAGGGATACAATTAACACATATCCAACAGCATCAGACGTGCTAATTCTCGGGAACACAAAGGGTAGACGTTTATGACGAATGTGAAACACAGCAAACCTATTACGGACTACGTAACATTGGTAGCAGGTAGCTGATAACGCTGTTTATTTAAGTAAAAGGATGTTATCTTACTTTTAGAAAAATGAATTTGCCTTATGACTGTTTAAGTGTTTAGATAAGGTTTGGGATTGTTATAGGGCTGAGGTAGAGACATCGTTAAAGGAAATTTTGTGCTAGCACGTTTGGGCTTAGTAAAATCAAATGCTAACATATATTTTACTAGCTTTCCACCCGCAGCTTCGCCCGCGTAGTCAAAGAAAAACCCGCATAGTTCCCGTTCCCGTGGGATTTCCGGGATAAAAAGTAGCCTATGTCCTTTCTCGGGTATTAAAATATCTCTATACCAAATTTCATGCAAATTGGTTTAGTAGTTAAGGCGTGATTGAGAGACAGACAGACAGAGTTACTTTCGCATTTATAATATTAGTATGGATTAAGATAATGCAATGCTGATTTAGAAATATTTGACCGAAAGTGTTTGAATATCTTCTTTTCTTCATAACTAGTTGAAATACAGGAAGACTATATTAACTCTTCTTCTTATTTATTTATCTATTAACTGTAAATACCAATAACATCACTATTATTTAATACTAAATAGGTTAAGTTTCTATACAACGTAAATAAAGTGTTTATATACAACGAGAAATTCTAGATTTTATAGATAAATAACGATAGATTATCTAATGAAGTGAGCGTGTATATTTTATAAGGTTTTGACAAGATAAGACATGTTTCGTAGATTTTCGGTTATGCAATGCCACTTAAGTTTTTCGTTTTGTTGCATATAAATGATAGTTTTGGATAACGGGAATGTTTGAAACGTAATATAAAAAGGGAAATATAAGAATATTTAACTTATCGAATTTACGTTTTTACGTAAATTCCATGTTTTGTTTTACAATTCTTCAAATATCTATGACTTTGTTTTTCTTAATTTATTGACAGAAATGAATATCATTTATAATTATCTGTGTACATTGAGAAAGCTCTAAGTGACATACCTAACCTCAATTTTCAAACTCAGCAAATACGACAAACCAAAGAGAACCATAATTTTCCACTTAATAACAATATTCGTAAGCAATTGCTTCATCAAGCGATGTTCAACATAATGTCATCGCTAGATCATTAAATTTCTCCACAATTAAACTAGCTGTAGAAAGCTAAGCTTGGTATGGCAGTTTTTCTCTTTAATATAGCGGCTAATGATGTAAAAGTAAGAATTTAGAGCCTGGTCTATCGGATGTTAGGAATTATAGTATACATATTTACGGAAATAGTCATTTTAACTTGATTGTAAACAGACTAGATGTAGTATGTAAAAACGTAGAAAAGTCGAATTCATTAACTTGCTTTGAGTATTGTTTGCCATAATAAGACAAGAACCTGAACCTGAAGAATATGTCACAGTTTTTCCAGTTGTAAGAAAAGTAAACGATATTGTTATGTAGGTATTCGATGTAGATATTGGTAATTCAGTTTATCTGTTAAATGGTGGCTTAAGATAGTATTGTAACGTAATATTCGATTCAATGTTATCGTTGTTATGTATATTGTTTTCCTTCAAATATGTTTATTTGCTTCTGGCGTTTGTTCGTTCCATTGCATTGTAATAAAAAAGACAAACATCAAAGAAGAGAAATCTGTCTTCATCACTGAATAAAACGTATTTAAATCAGACAAAAGATCAAAAGCGTGCGAAAAGGAAACGTTACTAAATTAAAATAGTCATCAAATTCAATTAAAGAGTGATTAACAAAAACTGTATAGTGCGGAAAGGTGATCATAAAATGGCGTCTCCCACGGCGTCCACAATTGAACATTGAATGTCTAATTAATTCTGTATCACGGTGGGAAAAGAAATGAATATACAGTGCAGTGAAATTATCTGTACGTATACTAATTATGAAATATTTCGTACGAAATTTTGTTCACATAACGCTTTTGTTTGGCGGTGTGCAGTGAAACTACGTATTCTGAAACTTTGGTTGCGTTATCAATTTTGGTGATAAAATTTCTTTCATTGACTGACCGGTTGGCTTGGATGGTAGTGGCCCTGCTTTCCAAGCCAGAGGTCGTGGGTTCGATTCCCACCCGGGGCAAATGTGATGAACATATATATGTTTGCTCTGTGTCTGGGTGTTAATTATCTAATATCTATATTAGTATTTATTTTAAAATTATATATGTATGTTTATCAGCCATCTGGTTTCCATAACACAAGCGAAAGCGTAGTATGGGAACAGATCGTGCCGTGTGTGAATAATTGTCCTGAAATATTTATTTATTATTTATTGTTTGCTCATTGCTGAACTTTGTATAACTATATATGTATAACATATACCTACACATCTCATATCTGGATCTTTTATAATATTATGCTGTCTTCTTAAACTAAACTATTAAGAATATATGGATTGGTGAAATGTGATGGTGATGCTAGCCGTGAAGAAAAGCGATCATTGATATGTGAAAAGACTCTGGAAGGAAACGGACTGATCAACACTGTCATCTTTCTTACATTCAGCTCTATTATTAGTTTATTTATCCGTAAAAGTAACGCTTTGGTGATCCAATAACACGCTCACAAACTTTCACATTTTACTATTAGTGGGTTTAACTACCATTTTATCAGTAGTTTAACTAACGATTACCTCGCTATCGCTTTTCCTCTTAACGGAATTCCTCTAAATTAACCAGTGGCCTAGCTTAGAAAGTCTATAAGATACATATTTTACGATACTACATAGCGATTAGATGCCATCTGTAGGCTATACTCTATAGTTATAGGTTCTGCATTGAAAGGCGAATTCATCGCGTGTTTTATATTACATTGCTGCTAATGAAGGGTATTCGATAGTACCGTTAATGTTAAATAAGCAGTGTATACTGAAGTAGAGGTTCTTGTCGATAAAGTAACCTCCTAAATTTATCTAGTCGTGGTAAAAGTGGGTTTAATGCGGTTGAGAATATTCATGGATTGAGAAAATGTGCTTTTTTAACTTCTATTGCTTTTTCATTTATAGTGATTTGTATTAAAAAAGTAAGTTATTTTGAAGACATTTGAAATGGTCGTGAATTGTTTACATCGATGTTTACCCAATTAAAAAGGACTTCGAAGGCCAGATTTGTTACATGGAAGTCCCGCTTTCGTATTCCTCATAAATTAAGAGAAATCTTCTTGTTTCTCGACTTAATATAGAGAAGATAAATAACTCACGATAATATATTGAAGACTACAATAATTATAATTATAAAGTTATTAAGTTAGATTGTTTTCATTCAAATACTTCTGTGCAATGCTTTTTGGCCATGTAAGATAGAGACTTTATTTTACGTATCCATTAGAAATCAAACTGCTTGATTTTGGTTACAGCTGCAGCATTAACTACTGTTCTTACCAGAAAAGTTTTAAAGAAACCTATAGAAACGTGTATATACTTATATCGATTTTTTTTTATTCTCCATCGCAAATCAAAGCTAGTTACGCGTCAACCAATCACGAATCAATTAAAAGGTATCAGTTATTCAATGAATGACATAAATACTTCAATCAAGTTGGATCTCAAAGTATGCGCAGTGTCAACGTGGATTCTTATTAATTCACGCAACATTGTAGCAGCTTCAATGAGATGATTTAAAGGGAATTTCGAAGATGCTACCGCGTACTCTGTTAACAATGGAGTATAGGAAAATGTAGCTTTTGCTGTTGTTTTTTGGGTGAAAATTGAATGTGACATGTGTGCTGAAATGAGAGTTTTATTTTCATTGTTATCTAACACTAAAGGCACTACATTGAGTTCTTCAAAGAACGTATTACGGTCTTTTCAAGCATAATTTTATGTACAGTGTTGGACAAAACACCAATCATCAGTAAGAAACTTGAAAAACCTTTTTGTACATATTAGGTATTATATTAGATTTTACTTTTTGTGTATTTTTTACGTTATTGCAATAAAATATTAAAAATATGTGTTATTGATCTTTATCGGATAAAACTTATGAAATTCCCTTTTTATCAGTCATCGATTCTTATAAATTCGCATAATTATAACTTAGGCTGAAATAAACCGGCTTTTGATTTGCAAAAAGATTCATAAATTCGATACGAAGTAGCACACTTGTTAATATCAAATGTTCTAATCATTTTAAAACTGCAGACGAATATTATGAATGCCAAAACGTTTTTATTTTTCCTAAACTTTATGAGTAATATTAGTAACGAGTAGATAATATAACTATTAAATATGCAGTACCTATTTATGTTTTACCACGTTAGTATTCGTTTCTACATAAACTCAGAAGATTTAAAGTTACAACATTATACCACTCCATTATCAAAATTTTTCTTTTTCTTTTGAATTAGCTATATGTAACAAAACATAATATTTAGTTACTTACAAACCAAATATCTTAAATAGATATCCTGATACCCTGAATCTCTCTCTTAACGAAAAAAAAAAATCAACTTAAATTGAGAATCCCCTATTCAACTCAAAAACTGTCCCCAAGCAATGTCAACTGCACTAACAATCTAATAAATAAAATGATCACAGTAATTCATTAAGCATGTTCTGATTCGCATTTATTAAATCCATTCGTATGTTTATGACGGCTTATTTACATAAACGTTTGTACCGCTTGGAAGTAGGATTTACATCGGGCCCGCTGTAAATAATTGCTGTCTGAAGCTAGCCTGGCTCGCTGGCTTTGCTTATGTATACTAATTTTATAAATAGTGGAATGATTTTAACATGATTTTATTAGAGACTAGCGGTCCGCCCCTGCTTCGCCCGTGGTACATATTTCGCAATAAAAGGTAGCCTATGTTCTTTCTCAGGGTCTAAAGATTATCTGTGCCAAATTTCATCAAAATCGGTCCAGTAGTTTATGATCCTATTCATTACAATCAAACAAACAAAGTTTTTCTCTTTATAATATTAGTGTAGAAAATTCTGAATGAAACTTTTAATTTGGTGAAAAGTTAGACGGAAAATATAAGCTCGAATAATACATGCTTTTCTTTTCGGTAGGGTTGTTTCAGGTAATTTTTTACTAGGATAAAGTAGTAGGAAATAATATTGCATACATTTTTATAGCATACAGTGCAACTTATAGTATACTTACCTACCTTCACAAAAACCTTGTTTTATGTCCAGCTGTGTTGTGTCCTATATTGCTGTTAAAAAAATAAAAATAAAACGTTCGTTTTTCAATTCAGACAGTTGTTAACACTTTCCGGCTCTTTACATTTTCAAATTGTCATAGGTCGCGCATTTCGTAGTCACACATACAAGTATATTACCGAGTTACTTATGACATAGCGATACAAAACCGTTCATTGTTCTAACACTATCGTACAATACGCGGAAGCCAGCGTTATCCATTATTTACTAAGCCATTCACGTGTTTTAATTATTACCAGTATACTGGGATTAAAAGGAATAGTTTGCATTTTATGGGCGAGATCAGTTTAATGTTCGCGCAGTGAGTTCGCGCCAATTGCGCTTGCGTTTTCTTTTTAAAACCGGCCAGTATTTTTTTTTAATTTTATGGATTCTAATGAGGTTTTATTACCGCGTGTAAATTTTTATTTTGTTATGATGAAGAATCAATTACGAGGTTATAAAAACGTTTTTATGTACAGAATATATTAAACTATTTGTTGTTCGTATATTAAATAATAAATATTTTATATTTCTTTAAGAACGTGATCTATTTGAATTGGGAGAATTTTGAAACATGATTTTGCTTTGTAGAGTCAAGTAAATAGTAATTTAATTAAAAACGTTATTTTCGGACTTAACTTTTACAAATTTTTATATTGATACTTTGAACACTAGTTAAAGTTATAAATTATTTAGTTTTATTTTAGATTCCGTGCATTGCAACACTGAGTGTCACCAACACAGTCATAATTAACGAATGTGCATTGTTTATAAAGCAGTGTTCATACAGGCGAGCTCGTGTGAAACGGTCATTATATGTAGTAAATTTGAGAGAGATGCTATCTGCAAATATGCACGTAGGAACCAACCGCTATCCCCGCTAGAATGACCAGGAATTTGCTCCGATAAAATATTGTAACGGTAGATAGATAGAGGTTTTATAGGAAAAAAAAAACAATGTTATTTATTAGATTTTAATTTATTGTTTTATTATTATATATGCATACGAAGATACAAATATAACATATTATATTTTCTGGAAACTTTTTTTATTGTTCATGGGCATTTAACAATTATATTAATTCATCTAATTCTTTACATTTTAACACACTCTAAATTATTATTTACAATTAAAACTACTTTCATTGAATAAACATAACAATCACAATTTTCAAACACATTCTTAGCTATAACTAATACACACATTAAAATGTTCCCAATATATTTATTTCATGGCAATCCCAAGTGAAGTTATTTAGCTATCCGCACCGGTCTTAGATCGTAGATTTAGTGCTAAAAATAAGACTTTCCGGCAGCACTGGAGATGGTTCGGTTACAGTTGTAGCCTTCGACCTTCGTATCTGTGGACGGCTCAATAAATTCCAGCTAATTAGCTAAGTGTTAGCTTCTAGCTATTTACCTATATAGCATGTTTTTACGGTCCTATCTTATGGCCTGTCTATACGCGCGGTTTGCGCAAACCGGGGCATGAAGAATTGTTCCCTGGGTTTGATTATGTGCGTAGAGTTTGCTCTATTGTTGATGTAATTGTCGTTTTCATGACAGGCATTTATAATGAAATAATATCTAACAATCGAGACTTCTTTAGTTTGGTTCTCTTGTAGATGTAAAGTAATAATAAAACTCATTGTAAAAATATCTCCATCTATGCACGTAATATTTGATTGTGTAAAAGATGATCACTACTCGCTTTTAAATAAAATTAATCGATGATTGTTACCCATACCCTGATGGCGACAGCGAACACATCTGATTTGATATTTCCAAGTTTATGTACCTCATAATATCTAAGGAAATAATAGTTGTTAGAAGAAATACATATGTTTACAAATTCGGTTTAATCCATCAGTCCTCGGAATCACAGACACAATAGAAAATCTATTGTGTCGCGCCCCGATCGGGCCTTACGGTGGTCAATGGGTTAATAGGCAAATCTAATTGCTGTCTTCATTTGATTGAATGAATGATGAAAACATGAATTTTACATATTCTATGGCCTCGACATATTGTAATACTGTGGTCTCGACTATATACGATATTTATTGTTAGAATTGTTGTATAAACAATTCTAACAATTCTAACAATTCTTACAAGTTTTGTTAAAGCGACTTTTAATCGCTTTAACAAAACTTGTACAATATTCGAAATGGCGTTTGTCAAAATTTCTCAGACAATTAAAATATTTACACAACACACCACATCATAATTGACGTCGGCGTTAATTTGGATTCTTCCTAAAATAGCCATTTAATTGTTTAGTTTTTGTGCCTTGCGTGTTTTCGACTATTTCACATAGATACACAAAGTCGCGTAATATATTATTGAGTCTGGGCGGGCCTATCGTAACGTAAGTATAGTAAGTATATTGCAGATCGGGTGTAAATATTTCACTCCGCGACATTAACAGACAGTAACTGAGATTAAATAATCTAAATATAGATGGTCCAGCTAACGGTGAACACATAACTTATATCAATGTTATGACACTTATTGTTGGGTACCATTGCGTGCCGGCGATCGAATGTATTACAGCTCTTGAAACGTCGTCTTACCACGTAAATTATATCTGCCAGCAATATTGTGGAATAAAATTGAAGAAGTGCTAGTTTAAATGTTAAATATGCCGGCCGGTTGTTGGCGATCGGTACATTACTATAAATCTAGCCGCGCAGTGTTATGGTCGTTATTCAAAATTTTCTTTATTTATTACGTTGTTAATTTCATTGTGAATTTTGTTGAGGTGTTCATGGATTGCTCATGCTTATGGATTATAATGTTAATTAAAATACAATGTGAATTGTCTTACTGAAATATACGGAATTGCTTTCTAAACGTTGTCGAAGCTTCGAGGATAATTTGTTGGGTTTGTGTTCGATGTTTGTTTTAGTCTTAGTGCAAGAGCTTTAAGTCAAGAACAAACAGAATATACGCGTAACGACTGCCTTCTATATTCCAGGCAAATAATTCGGAATTAATTGTTTTCCGTCCAGAATTATTTAAGTAAAGTTATGGATAAAGTCATAATGAAAGTAACATACATCGATTTACAATAACTCTCTTCCTTAATACCTATTATGGAATGAAAATCAGAATGTTATTTTCGTTTGTACTTCTAATGTTTTTCTTTTAAACTTTCATAGACTTACTAATGAATAAACAAATTTAACTAACTGCAAGCTAAATACATTCTACAATTCAACCAGCGTTATTTTCATAAAAAGCTGTATTTTTCCACTGTACGCAGTAATTCAATATTTTTATTGTAATCGAGACGTTATCGTAATTTTGGGCGCGTTGTTTTGTGAACAGTCGAATGGATTCAGTTTAATAGGGTTTCCGTGTTAACACATTCTTTTCGGCTTTTTGTGGTTATGTTCTAATGATGCATGAGTAATGGATTAGAACGTTATTTGCGAGTGTATGGTTACATTTATTATAGGTATTTTCCATATTTTCCCGAGGTTAACTATTTTATAATAAAAATAATGATGTTTTGATAGTGGTACCTGTGGCATATCTTTAATTTCAAGCTTAATAGAGATATATATAAATATGGAATCGATCCCACAAATCGATCGATCCAGAAAAAATTATATAAAGCGGAAAAAAAGGTGGTCTTATGCCTTATCACTAAGAAGCGATATCTTACATACATAATAGGCAAGAAATACTAATTTAAAATATATTAACAAACCAAATAACCGTTCTACATAAAAAAAAACTATTTTAACTAAGACCGTAGATAAGCTATGGCATCCTTAAAATCGCTTTCTACCGTATAAATAGTGTTGTCGGGGAAAAGCGGAAATGTACAATAACAAATAGTCGATACAATTGTCAAGGAATGAGTTAGTGTTGGAAAATTGCGTAGGCCCAGCCGGCTCACACGACACACGACAGTTTACCGTGTCGGCTCCGTGAGGTGTAAATTAATCGTCTGCTGTAAACGCACTGGCTGGTGGTGTATTTGAATTTAGAATTCGAAAATTAAGAATAATAAATTTGGTTTTATAACGATATTATGTAACTAAAACGCTTAGATCATTAAGTAATGGATAACACACGCAGGCGTTTCCCCTTTTGCCGAAGTATAAGATTATTCGAATCGAAAAATCTTATGCTTTCATAAAAACTACTTGCGTAATCGATTACGAACACTCTGCGTATTCGTAAAACATCGAAAGGACGTCTGCGAGTGCTCCGCTAAAAATGCCGTTTTGCACTGTCAAGTCTTGCAGAAGCAATTCAAACATGTCGAATATTAAAAAAGATGGAATAACCTTTCATTTGTGTATATTTTTTTATTTTTTTAAGGTACATTTCTAATTAAATGCAATTTCTAATAATCGTCGATGTATCGTTTAGCGATATGATCAAGAAAAATAATCGAGTCATGTGTGTACTCGATCATTGATGCGGCCTCACGAGACTATCATGGAAAGAAAATATACAAATTTAATCTTTATAAACTAAGCGATAAAGTTGAATTTAGAACGCGATATTGAACCGCACTCCCCACGAGACTATAAAGTGATGTAGCGAGACTATCTTGAAGAGAAAATATACAAATTTAATCTTTATGAACTAAGCGATAAAGTTGAATTTAGAACGCGATATTGAACCGCACTCCCCACGAGACTATAAAGTGATGTAGCGAGACTATCTTGAAGAGAAATTCAAATTTAATCTTTATGAACTTAGTGATAGAGTTGAATTTAAAAACGCGTCGCTTAAAAGGTCGTTAATTTTTACGACTTTCTTAGTGACGGACTGCTTTTAACTTGAACGTCGATAAAAAAATATTTTTCTAAGTATAATTTGAAATGAGATGAGAATTAATCTTTATTATATTAAAATTTTACACAACTGCATAAAAAGGAGTATAATGTTTATTTTGTAAGTCTTGTATTTATATTTATTAAAATTTACGCTCGGTTACTTTTAACTGGCAGAACATTTTAATGGTACGGAACCCTTCGTGCGCGAGTCCGACTCGCATTTAGCCGTTTTTTTGTAATGTTAATCTTGTAACCTTTCTATTATGTAATCTATACTAATATTATAAAGCTGAAGAGTTTGTTTGTTTGTTTGTTTGTTTGAACGCGCTATTCTCGGGAACTACTGGTCCGATTTGAAAAATTCTTTCGGTGTTAGATAGCCCATTTATCGAGGAAGGTATATATCATCACGCTACGACCAACAGGAGTGGAGCCACGGGGGTGAAACCGCGCGGAGCAGCTACTTTATTTATGTATGTACGAATATTGCGTATATTTCAGATTTACAAAAAATCCCGCTTTAAGGCTAAGGTGGATTGAATACTGTGGGAGAAAATCAGAATGGACACCTCGGTACAGAAATAATAAAAATTTCTGGACCGATATTTATTTTATTGAATATAATATTTGATGTGTTGAATAAATACATATTCAAATACAAATAAAATGGCGTTTTATTGTTTTTTCGTATGCATATAATAATGATGAAAACGTTACAAATGACCTGTGTAGTATTTTTTATGAATATAATATTAATGTTATTTCTAATTTCAACAAAATTATAATTTTTGTAATATCGATATGGTTACATCCCTTTAGAGCGATTGTATTATTACGTATATGTATAGAGATTTTTCTGTGTAATCGATGTATGTGTGCAAAAACATGCTAGTCTGTCCATTTTGTAATAGTTTGAGTTTGTAAAGACACAAATTATTTTTGTGAATGTGTGATTGTGTTTCAAAGTGTGAGTTACCCTCCCCGCACCAAAACCGGCAGAAAGTTTAGTTAGAACATTTGCCAGCGTGCTCCATCCATTACTTAATGATCTAAGCTAAAACGCAATAAAAAAATATGTACTTAATGTATTATTTTATTTATTTAATAATTTGATCGAATTTCTGTGTAACATATGTATATTTTAATAAAATTCTTGAGCACATCGCTTATGGAATGAAATTGTAATCTTTAAAAGGCAGGCTATAAAGAATATAAAACCAAATACTTTTGATAACGAAACGCGTATAATACAAAGTTATTTGACGAAATTTGCACCTGATTTAATATTTATTATCTAATTAAGATAACTTTCAAAGGTCGTACGTCTTGGTACCGCAAATAAAAGAAACCAAGATCATAATAAATCGTTTGACACGATTTTAATTTTATTTTTCAACAACGAGGATGACAATAAAAACAATTCATGTCCTTATATTTGACGGCGATCATTAATTATGTGGTACACGAAAAATATATTAACACTCCTCTTATTTTAGGAATATTTCGTTTCCATTATAAGGGACACGTATCATGTATGATAGATGCATTGAAGCAACAACAAAGAACCTTTAAAATTGTGTGGCATCATTTTATTATGTGGACAGCACATTATTAAAAAAAAAAGCTCAAAAAAGTCTGGTTGACATTTCATTGCTATGTAATTAAAAAAATAAACATGTCTATGGCCATTCATGTTTAGCACTGGCCAACCGTTCGAAATTTGAATATCTAACAAACAAAAACAAATCAGTATAACTCAATCAGCAAAGAAGTGAGGTCGTAAAATACATTTCTGTAGTGCACAAAAAGTACTACTAGCTGTATCGTCAATAAACAGGAGCCAGTGACTGGCTAATGTTTTATGCAAGTTGCTATCTAGAGTGTCCTGGCTAAATGGAGGCTGGATTGATGACGCTCTCTGTATCCTGATATTGCTAATACTTTGTTGTCTATGATTCTATATGGTGCTCTAATCGAACATTTATTGATGGATTACAATTTAAGTAATCTAAGTTTTTTTTATTTATCATATAATTATATATTATATATAATAATTATACAGTATAATGTTTGCAAGAACGTCAATATTCTGAATTTAATATAATAGTAGGAAAGAAACTGACGGTGAATAGTTCGGAAATCATGATCTCTTTTTGAAACTTTTATCTATTTAAATACATATATCTAATTATACTATTTCATATAAACCTAATGGTTAGATAAAACCTAATATGGTTAGATAGAGAATTTTGTAATTGATTTGTGGTGTATTAAATTATAGATAGACCTATATCTATAGGTGATAGTTTGCAAATCTGGCGTAATGCAAATATCCGGAAAGTAGGCCGGTTGTAATTCGATAAGTATTGGTGTCGGTAACCGACTGGCGTTGAAAACTATTCCTTAACTGGGAATTGCAATTATTTTAGTCATACTTGTTGAATTACATACAAACTACGTAATTATACTCGTGTATAAAATTATCTTTTTTGGTAAGTATAACTTAATATCACAGAACACAAAGATTGCTAATGTTAAGCTTTCACACCAAATATAAGAAGACCGTGTGTGCCGAGCAGATGTTGTCAGAAATGAAACTTCTTTCAAGTTTGGCAAGATTGAAAGATACCAAAATCGTCACCTAACTCTATGATATTGTGATTTGTGACGTTTCAATTTAAAAAAAAAAAAAAACAAGTTGAAAACTACCATCACAATATGCATTCAATATTACGAATACAGCTAAATGATTGATCAAAAACAGAATAAGCACAGACATAAAAGTTCTAGAACATTCTCGAATAATGATGTCTTTGTATCCAGATTGATGGCCAGCTGGTTGAAGGATAGTCGGCCATTTGCAGAGGCGTGTACGCGTGAGATATGGCTGCTTTTACAAATTAACCCTATTTCTCTTCACGCTACCGTAAGCTCCCAGCGTGGATGTGCAGTTTTCAGCGTTTTGTTTTCTTTTTTCTTTTTTATTTAATCTATTTGCAACTTGTAGGTGGTTTGTCGTAAGCATACGACGGATATTATTTTGTAGATCCATTTTATAATACAAATTGGGAAACGTCTAATCATTTTAATTTAACAGAGATATTGAATGAAATGTTTAGTGATTTAGTTACCTATGTAATACATTACATTTACAATGAAAATAAAAGTCAACATTATTTTGTATCTGTGCCACAAACAAAATCAAAAGTCATGTCAAGGTCACCACTAGTTGTTCCAAGATTTCCGGCCAAAATTAACCTAACTCGAGTGACTTCCCCCAGAGGGCGCGGGATAACCTGGTCATACAACCTTTTCGACTTTTTTCAACCCCAAGTGCACGCGCACCTTAACGTCATAGAAATAGAATTCAATTTGGCGCATAAGAATCAGCGGACGATCAAGTGCACTCAGTTTATTTAAATAAGGTAGTCGGTGTGCGAGCGAGACGCACGATGATAGTGATGCGCGCGAGAATGGGAAATGTGATAGCGATGTTGCCGCGCTTTTGTTAGTGTTTTACTGTTCATGTCGATAGATTTGTTGGGTATAAATGTAACGTAAAGTATATGTGATGGTATTTTGCGTTAATTGGTATTGTTTAAGGATGGGTATAGAACGATTGGAATTACTTTATTTTAAGAATATTTAGGTATATGATTAAATTAATGTTGGTAATTATGAGGTGGTATTATTGGAAATAACTGTTTTGGTGCTAACTTGATTTGACAAAGAGATTAGTTGTAAACACTGGAATTCCATAGCTATCTTCCGTGATCAATTTCCACGTTAACATAAAAAGAAATTGACCATTGACTACAAATTAATAAAGATTGTCATGCTTTGCATATTGAACTAAAACATAAACTTTTAGTCATGGTTTTGGTTTCCGTGTAACTTTTAATCATGGGGACCACACACTACCTACTCGTACCCTATGCTTAGTTTTTTAGTTAAATTCCTTTGTTATGTAAAATGTATCTCTGTCTAAATAAATAATTATGTAGTAGACTTGGTGTACATTTTCTTCAATTTACATGACAAGAGGGTAAGTAGGATAATGTAGAGTAATAATTTCTCCTATTGGTCATAAATGGAATCGTTAAATCTAACGCCAAGAATTTTACTACATATTCGAACCAAGAGATTAGCTCGCTCTACCAAACAATCACACAACCTTTCAGCAGTACAATTTCTTTACGATACCTACTTGTATAGTATTAACCATAATGTATCGATATTACCGCACAACCCTAGCGTCCAGATGGCGCGGACAGGCACCGCGAGCCGACAAGTCGATTTAGGAGTTAGGACCGTTCGGAATTCGCCGCGTCGCCTCCGCGCCGTGTGACGCATGCGCGAATGTTTCCCGCTCCTTTACAATTGGCCACGATTTTTGTACTGTCAAACCACAGATTATCGCAATTTGCAACAGATTATACTATATTGTAGAATAGTTTACCATAGACGATGTGCTGGAATTTAAGTACCTATGAAATTAAAAGGAAAATTGTAAACCTTAGTTTTGAAATAATTAATGAAGGAATCGTTTCTACAAATGTTTGTTAGATTAAAAAAATGTGATATATAATTTCTCCTACTTTTCAAATATTCTAAAGTAATAAACAACTGCACGATAAACTGAATATTTCGTATGCATAGCTTGTAAAATGTAGCTTGTATTCCATACTAAAATTCAGTTTCACAACTCTAAACTTTCACTTTTAAACTCTAGATTTCATAGTTAATGCTTCATTAATCATTAATTCAAATATTAAGAAGGCAAGAAATGATCAATATAATATTAATAGCTTGAGTTGGCAACCGGTTATAGGACTAGTGGTCATTATTTTCTCATCATCGTAGACAAAAACTTATATATGCTATGTTATATAGGATTTATTCTTTTTATTTTGATATGTTAATTATGGAGAGGGATATTACTTGTATGAGTGATGGTGGAGTAGGTGGGAACTGGGAAGGCGGTAGCTTTTTTGGTGTTTTAAAAACCATTTTAGTAGATAAAATGCTTGGCGAATGAACACATTTGCTGTTGCGATGTCATCTATATTTTAAAAACATTTGATGCGGCTTTAAAAGGCAAGGAACCCTTATCAGATTTCGGGTCAAAGAATCAAATTTCAGAGGTAAAGGTAAAATTTTTCGGTGAATGATTCACAATTTTTAAACAAGCATATTATATATACATTATACAATATACATACTTTCAGGGTAAGAGAGAATGTAATAAAAAATAAGGGAGAGCGTTAACCATTAATTCAATTTTTTGTTTCATGTGTGTCTGTTAGTAGGTATCTAGTAATATGTACCTTCAAGCAACTAGTCATCACACATTTCCTGTGACAATAACATTCTTACACGTTCTTACACGTTCTTATTAATTCTTTGTTGATTTTTCTTATCTGTTCTTTTACTTCTTACTTCAATATTTTCCATGCATTGTTTATGGTATTACATATACCATAGATAGTCTGGCCATATACGATTCCCCATACCAGACATTTACTCTACATAAGAAGGGCAAACAAATTAAAAATAAAACAATACAGCATGAGATAGTTAAAACTATCGGCCCGGTCACTTAGAGTGTTGAGGTGCGAACGAGCGAGTAAATATCGGCTACTGTACTACTAGTGCTGCCATGTTTGACAAGTTTCGATATAGCTTAAAAATGCATTGATATAATCTGTGGAATAGAACCAGAGACACTGTTGTATTCGATTTATAATATAGAGATACAGATTTAACGTTTTTTATATTATTTCATAATAATAAAGTAAACTATGTTATTATTCTATGGTCAATGGTCTGCAATGATTTGCCTAATTTTGATGTAATTTTATTGCAGTAATAATATGAAATTAATATTAATTTAGATATTTAACTCTTTCGCAAATCTAGTAACGTCAATGCAATGCTATTTAGAATAGTTAAACGCGATTTTTTTTTATTTGATTTATAGCACAATTTTCGCAAACATTATTCTACCATTTATGACATTGAGAATGCTATAAATGAGAGTATCCGCCAAGCCATTCTTGATACAATTTTTCTTGACTTCTTGATAATAATATAATAGTTCTCGATAAATGGTGAAACTAACCCACTTTTCAAAACTAATTATAAGAGGAAGATGTTTTTGTTTGCTTGACGATAACTCTAAAATTACTGAATCGTTTTACGGTTCGTAAGCTTCATCTCTATCGAATAATATAGGACAATTTTTTCTGGGTATCAAGTGGCTAGTTTTATATATTCCGATATAAACCAGCCTCATTTTAACATTAATTAAAGTACGCAATTAAACCAGTTGAGACAGTACAAAAGTATCAAATCTACCTCACACGAATTCCAAAAGGGATCTATTATCCCGCGCGTTCTAACTGTGTAAATGGACAGACAAATAGACACACGAATGCGTTTTTTATGTAACGTCGGAGGTAGGAATTAACACTTGGAATTTGTTTTTTGTAATTGTTGAAATGGCTGAATCGGATTCGATGCTATTGTGTATGAATGATAATGGAACAAAGCTTGTAAATGATAGTGCACTAGTTTTTATTATTTTCAAGTCAATTTTTGATATTATTTGTGAGTTAATATACAAGAAAAAAAAACTAATTGTATAAGTAAATAAATTTAAAAAATAATTATTTATAGAATCATTTTTCAAGTTCAGGTTCTCCTAATTAGCAGTTACGTCAAATTAAAATGAAATTAGTGGCACAATATAAAATCTGGTTCTAATAAATTTTATCGGACTTTCAAGATTTTCTCTTTTCCAGTTTACTACACAAGTTAGAGCTAACTTATGTTCAAGTTCAAGTTGTTCCAACATGTCTCGTGGGTCTACAAAAAGGAATCTCACAGTTTTTGAGAAATCATAATATAATCGGCCCACGTATACACGAGGACGTAAACACGTAGAAATACGGTTTTATAAAAAGCTTTAAGGATGTCGTGTGCTTAGCCGTATGTTTATTATTAAAATTTCGTTTCGTTTGGTACTAGTTATAGACTGAGGAGAATCACTTAAATCTTTTAATGAATGAAATTTGTTTGATAATATTTTTGATGGAAGAGAAAGAAGATAAAAAGGCGCCTTAATTTTATTATCTACGATTATCGTATAAAAATAAGGTACCTATTCAATAACGCTGCTATATTATACACAATTTATTGTTATTTTAACAAGTAGGATTTATATGTTACTTTTAAAAGTTTTTCCATTCATCATACTCTACATTTAATACCTACTTAGGTATAGTGAGCCTTCTTACCTTCAAAAACTGACTTAAACCTTAAACGCGACTGACTCTAGCTTTCACAAAACGCTACATCCTACACCTTGCAACGAACAAAGCACTGTCCTAGTAGACTTCGCGTCTCATTTACAATCAAAACTAGCGTCTAATTCACATTTAATTAATTATCTTTAATAACACTCAATCCATTGACCATTAAGTCAAGTATCTTACAAACTATATAATACACAAATACATACTTTGGACTGAAATTTTAGAACTAATAATTAACTACTACTAATCATTTTTTAAGTGAAAATTCTTAGGCGCGTCGAGAGGAAAATTTTTCAGGTCGCGTCATGGAGTAAAGCGACGATTTTGGTATCTATGAATCTTGCGAAAGAAGTTTCACTTCTGACACGTGTGCTCGTCATACACGCTTTTTTATTGATTTTGATATATAAAAGAAATGAAAATAAAATCGCTTGATCTTTTAGCTTAGGCACAAACCAGCAGTTCCCAGTACACTCTATCTGCCGTCCTTATCTAGCACGTTGATCTCGCTTCGTGTTCTCTTTGTCTGCCATCTCTGCGGAATTTGATGCCTAGACTTAGGCTGTTCACATGAAAACGTATTTAGTAATTTGCTTAATTATTTCGAACGTGAAATTTTAATAATGTAAAGCAAATTGTATTAAATTTTCAATGAGTTTGAAATTAAAACGAAATTGAATTTTTTTATCATCACTTTAGTTCGACTTCCGAGTTGAGATACTTAAAAGATTTGATATTGGCTTTCATGGCCTATGTTTGTAGTAGATATGTTTTAAATAAATTATTTTGATAATACTTTTAATCTATTGTTTATGATGCATTGCTATTATTTCGAAATAATATAATTTATAAGTAGGTTTTTTTTATTGCTTCATATAATTTTATAGTAGAGCCTCTTAAACAAAGGCAGCGTATGTAATCATAATAAAATTTAAACCAATATAAAAATGACACATCTTATGATATCTTATCAACTTTTTTGTTTGTTTGCAGGTAATATCAAACACTGACAACGGGGGTGAGATTTAATTCAAAGCACGCAGCTACCGTTCCCCGAAGGATAAATATTAAATTTTGAGGTTATAATTTGTCTCTTATTCTGCGAAAGGATTTTATTATAGATACGTGACGTCTTATTTCTTGTTGTCTATACTTTTGAATGAAAGAAATGTGTTTTGTTATCTACAATTTAAATTAAAAAAATCATTGATTTAAAAAAATATTAAATCATGAAAAAGCCAATCCGGACGAAGCCATAAGCGAATAGGTTTACATACATTTCCCTTTTTACTTTACCGTGTACCTACTACCTACATATTAATTATTAATTTCTAGTTCTCTACCATAGATGGTACTAATATTATATAAAGCTGAAGAGTTCGTTTGTTTGTTTGAACGCGCTAATCTCAGTAAGTACTGGTCCGATTTGAAAAATTATTTCGGTGTTAGATAGCCCATTGATCGAGGAAGGCTATATAATACCATAACGATAAGACCAACAGGAGCGGAGCACTGCGCGTAACACCGCGCGGCACAGCTAGTATTTAATAAAATACACATCAATTATTTAATTATGTACAGACATCACGATCAATCTTACACATTCGATTAAATCAATACAGTTGCATTATCTATTGACAAAAAGCAGCCGGTGCCTTTTCTAGATTCTTCCATATTCAAGGTTTGCTCGCATTCAGTACATTAAGAATTAATTAATTCTTATATTTATTGCTGTTATGTGGGATAGACATCCGTACTTAAATGTATCTTATAGAGACAATGTTCAAATGAGTTCATCTTGCTGCTTTAATGTACTAAAATATACACATATTTATCATAACGTATTATATAGTTAATCAGTGTGCATGAACATTTTATTTGTGCTACATATATGTAAATTTTGACGCAAACAGTTCAAAGTATTTGATTTTTATATTTAAAAAAGGTCTGAGAATAAATCGTTAATTATTTTATGAAGTTCCCTTTAGGTGGATTGGAAGAACATAAAGTTTTCTGTATCAGCTAGTTAAACTTTACATAAATTTCGTTTGTATTGATAAAATCTTTATAAATAAATAATAATAGTAATATATCATAAGTATTTAGGTTGGGGCAAAATTCCGATGGACATAATAAATTATTACCAAGCCATATATTAGCAATTATATCTTAACATTATCATTCAGATCATAGAATTAATAAATAATTTTACGCTCAATTTATATTGGTAATTGAGTAATTTCATACGACATTTAACAAGATATTAATTTAACAATTATTTCCGCTAATTCCAGAGTTTTGAATTAAGTATTTTATTAAAGTTTCTATAATTATTATAAATGTAATTTTATAAGATTAGAAATTGGAGTTAATATAACTAAGTAATATGCTAAAGCTAATAACAATTTGCAACACACAATTCTATTATTAGTATTATATAATTATGGCTCTATAATCCTTACTAGTAATATTATAAATGCGAAAGTAACTCTGTCTGTCTGTCTGTTACTCAATCACGCCTAAACTACTGAACTAATTTGCATGAAATTTGGTATGGAGATATTTTGATACCCGAGAAAGGACATAGGCTATCTTTTATTGCGAAATAAACCACGGGCGAAGCCGGGGCGGACCTCTAGTAATTATATATGTATAAGATTCAATGTGTTTCTTAATTTTATTAAATACAAGCTTTTAGATGAAGTATCATGAAATGGTCATAATAAGGAGAAGTAACTTCACGATAAATATAAACATAAAACGAATAAACATATACCACTACTAATAACGTCTTCCTACACCAAACTGTATCAAGATTTTCATCTAATAAAAAGTATACCTAATCACCCCGATTACTCGATACAAAAAAATCGATTTGCAACCGAAATTAATCGGTTACAGATATCGAATCGCATTCGATTAAAGGTCACATGTCTTCAATGCCGCCGCCAATTTTCACTGTGGCTTATTTTAATATTCGATTCTTAATTGACTATTAACGGAGTATATTGCATTGGAATTCTCTTAAACGATATCTTTGTGGACGATTACCGTAAACTCTGTGCTTTACAATTATTAACTATTTTGCTTGCTTTGCGAATAAAAATGCGAATGCAGCCGGGCTTTAATGTTAATTAATGCATGCGTTTGCTTTTTTGCTTTCTTTATAGAGATAAAGTAATAAATGAATTTACTTATGTGTAGAGTTTGTGCATTTTGTAAGGAAGCAAATTTGTAACGAAAAACAAAATATTTGGTAGTGTGATATAATAATATTTTCGCAAGGATAATATGAATTTGTATGTAGCTCTATCGAATAAAATTATTGAACTAATTTCGTTGAGATTTGGAGTGTAGACAGATAATATAATAGTTTATATAAGTTTGTCCTTTGTTCACAGAGTTGTAGGAAGCTAGTAATATAAATGGATATAATCTGGGTAAGTTTGAATGTAGAGCAAGGTGGGACTTCACTAAACTACGCTACACGTTGGACATCCCTACTATCACTACTAATATTATAAATGCGAAAGTAACTCTGTCTGTCTGTCTTTTACGCTATCCCGCTTAAACCTCTCTAACAATTTTGTTGAAATTTGGCACAGACAATCTTTAGACCCTGAGAAAGAACATAGGCTACCTTTTATCAAAACACCACGCGGGCAAAGCCGCGGGCGGAAGCTAGTAGGTAATATATCTCAATTAATGCTGTATTTCTGTCCAACTGTTTACAACAACTAGTTTGATCTCATTGACGAATACAATTACAGAAATATCGCATACTTTACAAGTAGCAAGCGCTTAAAGCAACATAAAATCAAATGGCCGCTAAATCCCGTCCATAAATTCGACTTTGCGCATATTAAATCACTATTTATTCAATGCATAATATTCAAAACGTGAAAACTCAAACACGCTTGAGTAAGTGTCAAAATAAATCCATTGAATATTAATTTTGGCATTTAAGTTTAAACGTTCATGTCATTCGGCGACTCGATTCGTGATCGAAAACACTTGTAATCGCTGCTATATCTTAAGATATCGATTTCTAAAACATCGATAATTTGTTAGCGATTAATCGATGTCGATGTGATAATAATAGGCTCGCAACTGTGTGGCCTTAAGCAATAATTAGAGCACTCAGTAGCCCTTGTGAGTTAGTATTTCATTAATGGCTTATTTATATAGCAAATGTAGTTAATTACAAGTCTTTTATCATATGAATGAATGCTTCATAATCTTCATTTAGCGATACTGGAATTATATTGGTAATGCATATAGGCATAGACATATAGATGCACTAGCTTCCGCCCACGACTTTGTACGTGCATCCCCGTTTTTCCCCGTTCCCGCAAGAATTTCGGGAAATCCTTTCTTAGCGGATGCCTACGTCCTAACATCTACCTGCATGCCAAATTTCAGCCCGATACGTCCAGTGGTTTGGGGCTTGGGCTGTGCGTTGATAGATCACTATATCAGTCACCTTTGAGTTTTTTATATATAGATTATGCATATAGATGCATTACCACACTACATATTTGCATTACTACTAAAATACTAACATTAGGTACATCTATTGCGTTTCCACACTGAATTCGCCGAATAAACTGATGCCGGATACTAGAATTAATTAATGTTAATAAGTAGTATGTACAGTCAGAAATAGACGTTAAAAATGATACGGAAGTTCAAATTTAAACACATTGACCTTTGAACCTTTCAAATGACAAATCTATATTAATGATAATCATTAATTGTACTTATTTCATTACGAATCATAATCTGAACATATTTATTTAGCTTAAATAGAAGTTTCTCAACCTACCAACGCATACAGTATGGGTGGGGGTTGGTAGTGATGAATCGAACCCAGGGCAAATATTTGTGTGATGAACATTGATGTTTGCTCTGTGTCTGGGTTTTAATTATCAATATAAGTATTTATTTAAAATTATATATTATATGTACATAATACATATCGCCTCTTTGCGACGAAACCGTGCTATTTCGAAAAAGGCGATTTTACAGGAGAGCATTTTTAAACTTTCAAAAAGGTATATTAGGTAAATGAACGTTTTTATGGGTTACATCTATAACAAATTATATGAATTATCTTATTAACTATTGCATAATGCAAAAAAAATACCCTAATTTAAAAGATTTTAGGACAAAAAAAGCATTAAAAAAAAAAGGAAAAAATATGTCACATTTTTTCTGAAAAAGTATAAGAAGAACGATGTAGCAAATTAATCTGTCACGTTGTTGATGCTATTATTTTTATTTTATGCTAAATTATAATATAAAAACACATTGTTGAAATTAGAAACATTTATTAAACAGATGAAATAGTTGTAGCTAAACAGTGGTTTCTTTGGACAAAACTATTACTAATCAACAGTTAGTCAGCCTTTATTGAATGTAATCAATATTCTTCTCACTTTATGCTTATTTCTTCTTACATTGTAATCATCATAATCTCAAAAAACTAGTAATCTAAGTTTTCAGTCTCGGTCATAAACTAAGTAATCAGTAAATTTGCACAATTAAGTGCTTACTTTATAAACGTATGTTTATAAAGTAAGCAAAATTCTAAACAAAAAATAATAATTATCAAAACATAAATCTCCTCTATGAGCAAAATCTTAAACAATAACAAAAAACATAAAAATCGCCTATTAAAACTTTAAATAGATAAAACCATATCACTCATATTTTGTGCTGAAATGCCATTCATTTCCAAAACAGTATTATTA
Organism: Colias eurytheme; assembly: GCA_907164685.1. Lineage (NCBI taxonomy): Eukaryota > Metazoa > Arthropoda > Insecta > Lepidoptera > Pieridae > Colias > Colias eurytheme. Next base: position 7,876 of record CAJQZN010035258.1, on the reverse strand, counting down.
AAACTTACAAGGCTTCAAAGAATGGCTTATTATATCTTGGGATGAGGTTTTTATTAACCAAATCCATGATATCCTTTTTCTTTTTTTCGGCTAATCCAGGTTTCCGAGTATAAGCTTTTTTCAATTCAATATTGGTATTGTTACTTATCTTCTTATTCTTCTTCAAAACGATGGCCTTCTTGAACTGTACGTCGGCATACGAATCTTTAAAAAATATGGCATTAGGGTCCTCTTTTTTAACTTGTATTACCTTTATTCCTGAAAACTTCACTGCGTTATTATCTTCATCTTTTACCAGCGCATAGTTCATCAGGTTGCATACATTTTTCCAGTCATTTATATCACAGAAACTCAATTCATTCACATGGAAAGGCTCCCCTTTTTTTCTGGCAGCTTTTATGGCACCAATAAATGCGTCAGGGGTATACATAGGACCTGATCTTAACTGACGTTTTACTTCTCTTTCTATTTGAGAATGGGCTGAATCGCCTTCATTCTGTGTGTGACCCTTGATTAAATATTTATGTGTCACTGACTTGAGATTTGGCAAAGTCTGTACAGCATATAGGTACATCGCTATCATAAACTTGTTTTTTTGCTGGCCAGCACAGTTATCTGAGTAGAAGACAACATCCAGATCTTTGGCCGTTTCTGAAACTTTCATCAGATATTTGAATACACAAGTGCCGATTTCGTTTACGCCTCTGTTAGCGTTTGATTCATCCCATACGAAACATTCAGCATTGTTAGTCTGAATATTATAAATTGTCAAGTTAAGTACATTCAGTTTTGACTTATAGTAAAAAACTGAAATTTCACCCTTAGGGCATTGAAAGACTGCTTGAAGATCGTAAACAGCAACTAAAATATTTTTGTTATTCTTGTCGTTTGCCTTCTCAATTCGTGACAATTGCTTTTCTCTTAGATGCATCTCATAGATTTCTTTTCCTAACTCCTTCTCTTCAGCTGTACTATTTTTATTTACTTCGCATATATCGCACAAGTCTTTTTTTGGAATAAAGAATGAAATGTTAAATTCTTGTGTAAATATGCGATAGAACATCAAGTATGTTGCAAAACGGGTATTTTGGGATTTACATTGTTCAACATAGTCCCTATGGAGATCTGTAATAGCTTTGCTACCATCGATGTAATGTCTTTTCGAGTTAGCACGAATGTAGTGCGATTCAATTTTTGGTATTGACTCAATAAACACTCTTACACCATCTTTTATATTTTCATCCACTTTGTTGTGATTTTGATGACACCCACGATTATCTTTCATTAATGAAATGTTAGTATCTTTATTTTTTTTCTTTAAAGCCGTCTCTATAGGGCGATTATTAATCCCCAAAGTGTTCTTAAAAAACAGTTTACATACTCTAATCTTCACTCCAGAAACAGTCAAAAAGAAAGCATTATTATTATCACGATTTAATGCTATGGTTCCGTCCGGATTAACTTTAACGTATCGATGTTTAGGGACGACTACTTCGATATTGTTTGCGATGAAAGACCATTGCTTTTCAATCTCGCCTAAATCCCAGTATTCTTTTAAAAGTTGTTGTCTTTGCTCCTCAGTGATATTAGATCCACATTTAAATGTACATGTTTCTTTGCAAGATGGTTTTAGTTTACGTTCCGGTATAATTTTATTAGTTTTTGTTGATTTGTATGATTTTCCACAGTTTCTTAGTCGCTTCGCAACATTTTTTTTCCATAATAATTCTCTTTTGGGCCTTTTTTTACCTTTTTTAGTAGGGGTATTATCTGGTTCATTTGACTCTACTTGCGTGGTGCTAACATTTTCGACGGCAGGTGGTTCATTTTCTGATATTAGCAGGTCCTGTTGATTTACGGTATGAAATACAATTTCATGCTCATCTGTTGGGGTCACATTCAGGTCTATAGCATTGAGTACTGTGCTTACAGTAGCTGCACTAGAATGAAAAACGTCTTGATCCTTTCGAAAGTCGATGTTGGTATAGACGTCATTGTTGTCGTCAGATTCTGAAGAGCTCACACGTGCTGGTTTCATAATTTCATAGTTGGGGTCTTTTACGGAATCATCACTATCTAAAAAAAAAACCAAAAAAAATCTATTAAACTTTCAATTATCTATAAGTCAGTAAATAAATGTAAGATACAGTTATCGAGTACCCACAATAATATGAGTTTTATTAAATTTATACCTTCGTAGAAAGACGGACCACTGCTTGATGAACTACTGCTACTTGAGGAACTACTGGTGCTACTACTAGTTGATTCACAACGGCGACGATTAGTGACCATTGAGTCTTCTTTGTCTAAAACAATATCAAAATGATAAATATTATGATAACTACCATAATGTTTTCCACGCTTCACTTTACCATCTATAAGCCTCACACGAAACACACGAAAAGACGGGCGTCGAATAACATTACATACAATAAAATTAACTAATAATGTTACTTACATTCGGCAACTGCTGCAGCGCTGCAACCAGTCACCTCCTCATTTCGGTTGCTTTCATAGTTAGTTTCCATTGGAAAAGTTGAATCGCCTTGCTCGATATTATTGTTGTCGCTTTCATTTTCATGTATTTCCATTTGAGAAATGGAATTGCTTTGTTCTTCGTCATTATTTTCTTTTGTTGCTAATAAAACTAAGTATTTGGACCGCGTCCCCATCTGAAAAAATAAGTCTTAATAGTATTTTCTTTTAGTGCTTACAACGTGATAAATCATTATGTATTGCATTGAAATAAGAAACATATCTATAAAAACGGAACAACAATAAATGACCATCACTCATTTCTTGTAATAAAAAACCATTCATCATCAACAATGTTACACCTTATGATATCACAATTCAAAAATGTTATTATTTCAACAACAACGTGATATCAGATTTTATAAAAAGTTGCATTTGAAACATTTTTTCAAGAAAACCGAGTTATATTGCTTTACCACAGTATAATAACACAAAATATCACTGAATTTAAAGATATGTTTGCAATAAAACTGTGGTACACTCGTGATATCACGTTTTTGCAGAAAACTGAGAGCTCCTTACCTTTGGCGCTTAAAGAGAAAACTAACTTGTCACAGTGTTGAAAACAGAGTACTATGTGAAAGGGACAACGCGATAACGCAACGTACCACTGTAGTGACGTCCTTTTCGCTCATGGTCTCGCTGTCCTTCACTTTTAAAACACCACGTTTTTGCACAAAATAAAGTTGAATACGGCGGTTTCGATTATCAAATAAAAGAAAAAAAACATTTTGCGAAATATCACGTTTTTCTCGCAAAGAGGCGATATATATTTATCAGCCATCTCTTTTGCTATGCACATTGCACAAGCGAGATTAGATATTGCCGTGTGTGAAAATTGTCCTGAAATATTTATTTATTTATCTATTATACAGTATTTGTCATTGGCATAGCTACTAGTAAGTTTATGTAGTATTATATTATCTGTGGCATAGCCAAAAATTACAAACAGCTTACAAAAATCCACGCTTGTGTGAGCTACGTGCTATGAATGTTAAACATTTATGTTTGTTTGTTTGCTTCGAGGCGTTAAATTGGAGTCTTTGCACGTCTAACTGTTATGAATTATTGAATAGATACGCCGTGGTCATGATCTCATGTTATAACGCGTTTTGGTACCGAATTTTGTATGAAAGCTAAAGTTGTATAATATTGAGATATGAATTTGAGCTTGATCTCTTATATTATAGTTCTGAATACTCGTTGGTACTTGTGGGGTAATGGGCATTTATTTAAAAATAGAGTTCAAAGAGAAGTGAACCTAGGAACTTATTGGTATCACGTTGCCGTATATTTTAGAACTTTTCACATATCTTAAACGAGTAGGTACACGATAAGTGAAGGGTTTTTACACACAAGATCGATGTGTGGGCTTTATACATTGGTCCTTAATAAAATACCTTTTAGAATATATCAAAATATTATATACCTAAATTATGTTAAAGTACAGTAAATTTTACTGTAAACATTTCACTTTCTCTTATCGTCGCAACTCGCATGCTATGTGTGCAATTGATTCAAAATGATAGTACAAACACGTTCATTCAGAAAGTCACTCATTGATCCTAGAAAAAATAAACTCAACATTTGTAGCATTTAATATTTTTATCGTAATCCCGCGACTCCTCGATTAGCGTCAATATAATCTAGATAGGCATATCTAAATCATATTAGCATTTTCCAAGCCTGATCGACGGGATTGCCTTATAATGACATGACATAACTAACGCTAAATTATATCCAATTTAATAGTGTTGCGCAAGTAACCGACTGAATATCGATGTTTTCCCCGCCTTCGTTATAAGTCTATGGAGTGACAGAATGCGAACGCCTCTTGATTTATCGTTTTGCAACGCTATCGCGGCCCCGTTTTAGTATCGCTACATCTAGTGTTAATAATCTATAATATAACGGGTCGGTTTGCTACTGTTTCGATCTGGCCCGCAGATCTAGTTTGCCGCGTGTTAAATTATTGTAATGTCTTAGAAAACACAATGCTTAACATTTTATTAGGGACATTCTATTGAAATGCAAAGGAAACATTTGAAATTAGACGTTGTATTTTGTGTCCATGAAATAATATTAATATACCTACAGTATAAGTCGATGCGTAAACGTAATCGTCGCTAATGTAACTTGATCTTGTTTTGTTCATGCTAAATCAAAAGCTATTAACTCTCACATATAATAATTGTTTATAATATGTGCGATCAGTGCAATATTTTAATCTTATCTCGAAAGCTACTCCAGTGTTTTCTAAATTAAAAATTCCAATAATAATTGGTATTGAATATTAAAAACGATACTCACATTTGCAATGTGCTAAACACGATTACATCGGCGAGCATATTGCTTTTATTCGTCCAACACCAATAATTATCGCTTCGCTGCTAGATTTTATCCTAGAAAGCATGCGCATAACATTTTTCATTACACGGACCAGATAATATGAAAGACTTTCAATTTAATTAAATAAACATAAATGTTTTATGATTTGGAGATAAGCTTCAACTTTAAGACTGGTTGTCACTTCAATCACTGATATTTAACTGATATGTAACCCTTTTCTCAAATTACAAAAAAAAAAAAACATTTAGAATAGAAACTAATTGCCGTAGAAATATAACGCTGCAGTGAACAGGATGTATGAGGGACGTAAAGGCTTGACCGCTCTTATTTCAGCGCTTTTTATCGATACAATTGGCGCAACACTAGCTCATTTTAATTGGCCACAAAGTTGTCCGACAAGCGACGGAGTGTAAACCCCTTAATGACTTTATTGTGTTTTTAGTTATGCGATGATTTGTTTCATTGTTGCGTACCCACTGGAAAAATCAAAGAAAACGTTTACATAATCGAGAAAAAGTTCTATCGAAATTTGTACGATTCGCTCTAAATTGCAATGAATACTGCAGCGTCATGATTTATAGCAGCATTAGTTGAAATTATTTGATGCTGAAATAAGCGCTTAAACGAATTAAATTTCGATTAATAATGTTGAACAATATCAAACTTCTCAAAACGAAAATTAAAGAATGCTTATTTTTTGTAATAATTTAACAAAATCAACTAGGAAGTTTTTACGAACCGTACGCGTACCAACAAAAAGTGTAGTAATTTTTTGCTCAATTTCAAAAGCTTATTAAATCTTTGTATTCAAGAGAATTAATGTACATTTAAATCTGATAGTGTTAGTACCGGTACGAATTCCGCCCCGCCCTAGCTTATTGCTTTTTGTATTGTGAGAGAAAAAGTTAAATTAAGGCAACATTGTATAGAGTAGAGAAACAATTTGGGAGGCTATTTGCGGCGACCAATTGTGAGGGATTATTTCCAATGTGCTGCGGTGTGAAGCGCTTGCCTTGTGGTCGGGGCCAGCGGTACAAGTTATAAGAAATACGAAATCTGTAACAAATATAATCTGTACCTCTACCATGAGTTGACATAGTTAAATCGTCTGACCTAACTACCATAGTAAACGTGAATAGTTCACAACATTCACGAGATTATTTACCGTGAATGACGTATCTATCGTCGAATAGTTATAAACCATATGTCAAAATTAGAACTCATGGTGCAAAAATTGTATGGTTACTACAGCGAGCATAGAGATCTGTGATCTGTGACAGCGAGTGTAGTAGTTTACTATACGTTATCTACTGTAGCAAAGAATATATACTGTAGTATACTATTGCTAGTCTGTGCTATTGCACCTCATGGTAGGCTTTTTAGTTCCGCTACGGCACACTAGGGGCGCTGTACGAAATTTTATACAAACCGCTTACTACAATCGCTGGCGAGTATCGTGTGCGTAAACTCATGGTAGAGCTACTGTAGTAAATGGAAAATCATATAAAAGACTAGCTTACACACTTAACCAGCACTAGACTAGCTATTACATATTATAATTATTTTAAATTTAGGTACGGGATGATCCAACGACGATTGATAAGGCTCTACAATGGTAGTTCAGGTGTTCGTGTGCCTTTGTAGTTAAAATTAATTGATTATAGACAGATACCTGAATATTTAATTGATTTGTTTATTAAGAGCCAACAAAAATTAACAGGATCCCAATATAGATCAGTTTTACCAAAAACAACTAAACTTTAAAACACAGTTATTTAAACTTTAATTTGTTCGTCTGTGTGAATGTTCGGGCCTTTAACGTTACAATACTGCATTTGCATCTTCATATATAATTAAGTTGAGTTGTCGGTGCGTTTTGTTATACCGCAAATCGTCTAAGCCGAACGTAAGAGGCCTTTGTTTTGCCTCTTCCGAGAATCGAAGGGTGGTCCGCCCTGATTTTAATGTTTTAATTGTTGAAGATTATTAGAGGTTGCATCTTAACGTGTTTGTAGGTGGGCAAATAATGGTTATTAGTATATATTTCAGATAAGCTTATTTTGAATAGAATTATAAAGATTTTTGGCTGAAGAGTGATTAGCATTATGAACAAAGTAAGGTATAATTACACAAAATATCTAAACCTTTTACGAACGAAATACTTACAGAATAGCCTCATATATTATTATAGGAATAAAATACCATACCCATAATATAACAATTGTCTAAGCACTATTGCGCCAATGACTAATTATCACTACCTTATTTAGGCATCGAGTAAAAACCCATAGAATACTGCGTTTAAGCTCTATTAATAAATAATTATGGCCTGTCCACATTAGACATCCGTCAGCAATACAGATGTATCCCATGTCGTGTTGCGAAAAAGTGGAATGATTTCAATTCAATGTCTATTCGAAGAGATATGATGCCTTCATTCAGCATTCGAAGCAATTAACTGAACAGGGATATAAATCTGTACAGGTTAATGGATCTATATTGGATGTTTTTTAATAGTTTTGATATTAATTGTGTAGGTATTTATGGTCCAGTATGAGTGTGAACAATATTGAAATGTTTTAAAACAAGTCAAGGAGAAATTATTTTTTTTTACAATTTATTTCTTTATGTTTATAACAATACTTTTTGTGTAGATATTTTTTTCGATGTTATGATATTTTTTTATTTAAAATTAAAATAATAAGTAAACCCGTTAAAATTATTTCCATAGCATTCATGACCTTTTATACTATAGAGCTCGTTGTTTACGAGCAATATGTTTATCTATTACACAAAGCAAAAACCTCAATAAATCCTGTACTATCGTATTACTTTATTCCTCTTTATTCAAATGGTAAACAAATTTCCTGATTCCAGAATAAATCCTTCCACAGGCACAATTTAATTAACACAGTCATAACATTAAGTTTCCAACGAGAACTCTAATCAAAACCGTCGAGTTACCGTTATCATGTAAGTTTTGATTATTCCA
>CAJQZN010035254.1:0-21437 GCA_907164685.1 Colias eurytheme | reverse complement strand
ACTACTTCATCGTGTTACCTGTTTCTAATTAAACGTCCACCACTGTATATATAAATGACATAAATTAAAATAAGTTCTTTTACTGGTCGTTTTTAGTGACAAAGCAAATCTATTTTCATATAAATAATATAAAGCAACCGGACTTTTTTTTTCTGGTATCACTTATTGCCAACTGTCAATGTTGTCAAGTTTTTTTAAGGTTATGTTTATAGGTACTTTGTATGGATTGTGTTGTTGTGTTTCACACAAGAAGTTTTTCGCGATATAAAGTTTAATTACAGCTTTATCATAATATATATCATGGTAAGTTAACTCAAAACTCAAACTCAAACATTTATTTATTCAATTAGACTTCTTCTAGAAGCACTTTTGAAACGTCATTACATATTTTTAACATTTAGGTACCACCGATTCGGAAAGCAGTATCTACGGAGAAGAACCGGCAAGAAACTCCATAGTTGCTCTTTTTAATCGTGTCAGTTTTATAATTTAATTTTACAAAATACATATGTAACATCATATATTATCGTAATATGCCAAAGAACTGTCCTGTGGTTTTTACGCGACAACCCTCCGTGGGTTTTTATCGTCCATATATTCCTTTATATTGTAAATATTGTTATAAGTACATTATATTGTTATAAGTACATTCAGTGAATCTATCATATCAGCTGTCAAACGACACAAACTTCGGTTCATATACCTGTTTCTTTTTAGGAGTCTCAAACAAAAACACCACGCAGTATAGTAGCCAATTTTACCGCCGATGACAAAACTTTATTGGCACAATTGGTTAAAAAAAGGCCAGAAAATAAGAAAAATGGTGCAGTAATCAAAACCAAAACAAAACAAGTGTGTAGGCCTATAGAGTATATTCGGAGAGAGGCTGTAATGAGACTACGAAATTTAGAAAATAAGAAAAGGATGAAAATACAAATATTAAAAACACAGGTACCAACAATCAATGTAATGGTTTATAACTATTTTTATTTATAGCCAGACTAGGTTTCCGCCCACGGCTTCGCCCGCGCAGTCAAAGAAAAACCCGCATAGTTCGCGTTCCCGTGGGATTTCCAGGATTGCGTCATTTTCCCGGGATAAATAGTAGCCTATGTCCTTTCTCGGGTATCAAAATATCTCCATACCAAATTTCATGAAAATTGGTTCAGTAGTTAAGGCGTGATTGAGTAACAGACAGACAGACAGAGTTACTTTCGCATTTATAATATTAAGAATGGATTAACTTATTTACCATTTCTTTGCAGTTGAAAGCTGAACAAATAAAAAAAAGGATAGCGTTGATACAGGAAGAGAGAAACAAATGTTTATTAGAAAAAGCGAAAAAAGAATTAGAGGAAGCGAAGAAATTAGTTGCAAAACAAGTTGTAACTGATTGATTTGATTAGTTTTAGTGTTAATTAAAATAAAAGTATTATTGTTTATTTTATGGATTTTTATTTATTAAAAAATAATCTATACTAATACATATTATAAAGCTAAAGACTTTGTTTGTTTGTTTGTTTGTTTGAACGCGCTAATCTCAGGAACTACTGGTCAGATTTGAAAAATTCTTTAGGTGTTAGATAGCCATTTATAGCATTTATCGAGGAAGGCTATGTATAATGGCTATGTATAATAACGCTAAGACCACCAGGAGTTTAGTACTGCGGGTAAAACCGCAGGGCACAGCTAGTATTAAGATAAAAACCTATCAACCAAAGATTAATCTATATACTTATAATAAATCTGTAGAGAGGCCAATTCTGTACATGAAATATATTTAAAAAAAAACTATGAAGGGGTGATAAGGGATCGCTACTGATGCCAAAAATGCAATCAGTAAAATTTTTGTCTGTCTGTCTGTCTGTCTGTCTGTCTGTATATTCGTTATAGAAACAAAAACTACACGACGGATTTTAACCAAATTTGGCACAATTATTCTTCATACTCCTGGGCAGGTTATAGTAAAAGAATCATGTAAATCGGTGTAGAAACACCAAAGTTATACATAAAATACGCTATGAGTCATCGCGCGTGAATTACAGAATCATGCAGCCATAAGGATTATTTTTGTGTCAGTTGCCGCGTTCGACGCGCTTCGCGGCGGGAGCTATAAAAAGGCGGCGGGTCTGCACCCGTTTCGCGTTGTCACGGCATCACGTGTGAACGGCTGAACCGATTTCGATAATTCTTTTCTATTATATTCCTTGAAGTACGAGGATGGTTCTTATGTAGAGAAAACGTAAATATGTACCACGGGCGAAGCCGGGGGGGACCGCTAGTAAGAGAATAAAACTATTGCTGTTAGAGTTTTCACTAATTGGTACAACATCATCATTTTGAATATGTCTTCGCAGTTCATTGGCACCATTTTTTTGATGCAAATATGTAATAATTTTATTTTAATTTTATTTGAATCTCTGTCATCATTGTTAATGAATGTTTAATAAATAAATAAATAAATAAATAAATATTATAGGACATTATTACACAAATCGACCTAGTCCCACAGTAAGCTTAATTAAGGCTTGTGTTGTGGGTACTAGGCGACGATAAATATAATATTATAAATACATATATAGATAATAACACCCAGACCCAAGAACAAATAATTGAGTTCATCACACAAATATTTGCCCTGACCGGGGATCGAACCCGGGACCGTCGTCTCAGTAGGCAGTTACTTTACCACTGCGCCAACCGCGTCGTCATGTTTATAATTTATATTAATTTAAAATTTAACAAGCACTCTAAAATTTAGTTAATGTAACTATTCGCATGCCAGCTGTGACTGGCGAATTGTGTAGAACAAGTTCTCTCATAACACCATGGTGTTACCACTTTTCTTGCGAATAAATTCATTTCATTTCATTTCAAATCGTCTACTAATAATGCAATGTTATGCAATGTTGCACATGCACCTTGATTCCCACTTGATGAATTCAGTTCTCATTCAATCAGATCACCGTTATCCTTAAAACCAGTGATTTGGTTTCACTTATAGAACGTTAATTCAATGAAAAAAAATATGAATAGTCTCAATTTTTCCTCCAAATTATATCCTATTAATATTATAAATGTGAAAGTTTGTATGGATGTATGGATGTGCTCTTTCACGCAAAAACTACTGAACCGATTACAATGAATTTTGGCACACATTTAGAGGGTAACTTGGATTAACACATAGGTTTTATCCCGGAAATCCCACGGGAACGGGAACTATGCGGGTTTATCTTTGAAAATGCGGGCGAAGCCGCGGGCGGAAAGCTAGTAACTACATATATGCATGGTTAATGAAAATTAGCGCATCACCTCTTGCAGGCTTGCAGCTTCACTAATATGAATCCTAACAACATTTTTACTAAAAAATCACTTAGCACTTGCCCATGCCCGTACCGTGCCCGACATCAATCCTATTTAATAAATCATCTAAATAATATATAGTAATTAATAATATCAAATCTATTTTATTTTTTACTTTTCCGTTTTTGAAGTCGGTTGTTTTTAACGTAGTTATTTTTATTTTTTTAAAGTCGAACCATCCATACTAATATTATAAATGCGAAAGTAACTCTGTCTGTCTGTCTGTTACTCAATCACGCCTTAACTAATGATCCAATTTGCATGAAATTTGGTATACAGATATTTTGATACCCGAGAATGGACATTTATTTTTTACTCCGGGACATAGGATGGGTTTTATCCCGGAAATCCCACGGGAACGGGAACTATGCGGGTTTTTCTTTGACAAGCTGGTGGACAAGTGGAAAGCTAGTCTATATATATATAAAACTCAAAGGTGACTGATATAGTGATCTATCAACGCACAGCCCAAACCACTGGACGTATCAGGCTGAAATTTGGCATGCAGGTAGATGTTAGGACGTAGACGTCCCCTAAGAAAGGATTTTAGAAAATTCATCCCCCAAGGGGATGAAAGTTTGTACCATGAAAATTTATCTTTTCCACGCAGGCGAAGCTGCGGGCAACAGCTAGTAATAAATAAACAAAAATACTCACATAATTATGGTGTGGATACATTTGGTGCGGATACTGCGGAGGCTGGAACATCGCACCTCCAAACACCGGCGGGTTGCCGCTTTGCTAGAAAAAGCATTTTATTTACTAAATTGTTGCTTAAATCCTAATTAATTAGTCTAGGACATTCCTCGATAACCACGCTATCTAAATGATACGCTATATAAAGCATTTGAATGCTATAAAACTAAATATTTAATAAAAATGCGATATTGATAATATAAAGTTTTTTTTAGATGAACATGCTAATCTCAAAAATTATGCAAAATTTTTGGCAATGTTGCGGTCGTTTTAAAATGTACTGATTTTCTTTATTTAAAAACAATATAATGCAAGATTATTTGAAAACAAAAGAATTGATATGTTTCTTTGTTTATAATAGAAAAAAATTTTAGAAAAGTTTTCTCTAGAAAAATTTTCAAAAATAATACATTTCCTTCCACAGAATTAACCTTGTTTTTCAAAAATTCATCTACCTACATATTATAATCTTAATATGTATATATAAATCTCGTGTCACAATGTTTGTCCTCAATGGACTCCTAAACCACTTAACCGATTATAATAAAATTCGCACACCATGCAGTTCGATCCAACTTGAGAGATAGGATAGTTTAAACATGTAGATACCACGGGCGAAGCCGGGGCGGACCGCTAGTAATAAAATAAACATACAATACTCACTTGCATATACTGTGCGGGCATCATGGCGGGCGGGGCGTATCCTTGCGCGGCTTGCATCTGACCTGGAACTGCACCTTATTTGTATTAGCATAGAGTCTATATTTGCATGGTTAAGAAATTGGAAAATAAACTTAAAAATTGGTTGTTTGTAAAGTAGGTTTACGATCGAGTTGTTTACGTGATAACGTGTTATTGGTGGCAGCGCTCGAGATGAGACGGGAGATCGGTCCGTCTCTCTCTCGTTATACCTACGATCGCGCTCGTGAGGTTTTGGTGTGACACAAGTTTCTGAACATGTCACCCGACTAAAACGATTTTAAAAACGTTATCACGTCAAAATAACTTCAACTTGTGGGTATGAGCATAGAGAAAATAGGAAAAATGCGAATAAATTGAACCTTATTGGTATGACAATAGAGTTGAATCAGAGATAGTGCAAAACAAGATATCGACCTAAACATTACTTATATCATCATGGACTATATTTTATACTTATGATAACAGGGACAGTAAAAAAAAATACTTTATACAGCTTAAATCCGAGTAAAATAAAATTAATAAAACACACTATGCGAAATTTTTATTTTTAAGCACGTTGGCAGACAGCCTTACAGAAAAAACATTGATTGAGCTTTAAATAAGAAAATAAAACATCGCCATAAATCTTATCAAATCTTATACTTCAACCTTGATACATTATTTTCTATATATTGACGTGACAACGTCTTATAATTCGATAGAGCAGGCTGCACGCACGAAAAAACATGACTCATGCGGCGTTACCTCGCTCTGAGGCGTTCCATGTAAGGCTTTAAGTGCAAGCGAGAGCGCGGAACGAGCGACAAAGAAGCACAATCGGACGTTGTCACGTTCAACTATCGTCAGTAAACCGACTTTACAGACAACCAATTCTTTTTCTCTATTTTAAACAGCATAATATATATAATGTTACCTATATTATGCGGTTGCGGCATATTGTGCATGTTGTGGTGCGCGTGCGACACTATTTGTTGCTGCTCCATCATGCCGAGACGTACTTGCTGGAAACGAGAATATATATTTTATTTATTTCATTTTTTCTTTTTCCACTAGAACGTGTGAGATTCAGATGAAAGTAATTAGTTAATTTATTTAGTACATAACAATGATTAATATTAATTTTTGACTTGAATGATCATGACTATAGAGTCATACTCATACTATAAATGTCATTTTATAGCACTAAAATCAATACTAACAAAAAAAAATTAGGTTAGCAGACTTTTGCTTTGGACAATTTTTTTGCGTAATTATTTAGTTTAATTGTACATCAATGATTACATACGATTTTTTAGACATTTAAAACAAAATCTAGGACATATAAAATATTAGATTAATACCTGATGCATCATTTGCTGCGGATGTATTTGTGGAACGGGGCTACCCTGGTGCTGGTTGTTGGTTTGATTCCCGCCTGCTACAAACTCTGCGAATAAAAAAATATCAATTTACAAATGTTTCCCTTCTTTCTTCTTTTCTTTCTCTATTTACCAATAATTTGTTGCTAATGTTATTCGTATTGTTTTACTATCTGGTATTACTTCTAATCACTATGTTTGTAATTATATCTACACTAATATTATAAAGATGGAGAGTATTTTTGTTTGAAGAAGATGTTAGTAGCCCATATGCCCATAAAATGATTACATATTACATGGACAGGAGCGGAGCCACGTGGGTGAAACCGCGAGGCGCAGTTAGTTATAGATATCCTGAATAATACAACTTGCTACATATCCAAAATTTTCATTATCGATTAAATACTTTTTCAATTTATCCATTGCTGCTATTAGTGTCGATGTTAAAATAAAACTAATCAACTCACCACCATGATGTCTGTACTGTTGGTTCTGTTGCGGCGGCTGTTGAGTCTGTTGCTGTGGCTGTGGCGGTTGTTGTTGCTGTGGCTGTTGTTGTTGCTGTGGCTGTTGTTGCTGTGGCTGAGGTTGTTGCTGTGGCTGAGGCTGTTGTTGTTGCGGTTGTTGCGGCGAATATGACTCGGTTAGCGGACGCTGTCGTAAACTGCTGTAACGCTTGCTACCGCCGCGGGCTTCCGGACCTATATATGAACATTATTTTATTGTATTATACATTTTAATTTTAACAATAGGTAGGTAATATTTGTTTAAAATATGCTTTGATTTTAATTACTAATATTTATTTAAAATTGCTTGAACATAAAATTATTTATCTAGCCTTTTAAAATAGATATGAAAAAAACACTTTTAACCAGCTGTTTGTTCCGTTGATGTTATTGTTTTAAAGCTTGTTGTTTTGACAATAACTGGGTATTGCTACGCTGTGTTACTCGAACATGATCTAATCAACTACTATAAAATTATACATCTCACAAATTAAAAATCTCACCACTAGCAGGTTGTTGTTGTTGGCTCTGTTGTTTCTGTTGTATCTGTTGTGTCGCTTGTTGTTTCTGTACACTACTCGGCGGACTCTGTGTGAGATAGAACGGACTATACATACGATTATGTTGGAAACTTTTGCTATTGCTGTTACTTTTTACCTAATTATTTAATAACTTAAATATTAAACGGAAGAAGATATATTATGAAGAGGGGGTAGTTTTAAAAAAGTATTGCAAGTTGAATTGTAATTCATAAACACGGGTAAACGGTACAAAAATGGTGGTCCACAAAGTCAGAATTTATGTATTTTTATTTTCCGACAATTGCCGGGGTAAATTTGGTCATTTGATTTTGTACGGCATCTGTGTCATACTATTTCTATACAGCTTTTAATCCATTATTCCGCAACGCCGTACAAAAATCATGGAGACAAGGGGGAAAAAATCTCTACCTGTACTTTCGAATTCTGCGCTCAGTTGGACAGCTTACAAGACAGCATAGTGCTGAATCTTATTATTTTATGCTCTTATATCGTTCTAGATAGGTCACCTGGTGGTTCAAATGACCCATAATTTTTTCAACATGAGCCTGTAGTCTAAATGTGGCGTTTTTCATCAATACTTTAAGACTTATGTATAAAAGAATTATGCAATAATTTGGAATCTTACAAATGTCAATCTTACAAGATCACTTGTGTAATAACAACTCTATTAATACTACATACAAAGTATACTAATACTAAATGAGTAAAAATGAATCAAATTATAATACAAACCTGTGCGGCAGGTTTCTTTTTACCCAACTCAGTTGGTACCGGCCTCTGTTGAGCCACTGCATTCACTTTTCTTTGAGGCTGCGGCGCTCCTTGACTGTAAGGAATAAATAATATTTTAAGTTATTAAATTTAAGCAGTTCACGGTATGAAAAAATTAAACATGTACAAAATACTACAATCCATACTAATATTATAAATGCGAAAGTAACTCTGTCTGTCTGTCTGTTACTCAATCACGCCTTAACTACTGAACCAATTTGCATGAAATTTGGTATAGAGATATTTTGATACCCGAGAAAGGACATAGGCTACCTTTTATTGCGAAATATGTACCACGGGCGAAGCCGTGGCGGACCTTTAGTATACAATAAGTATAAATGGAATTTTGAATAGAATATAAATGGAATGTTGAATCTATACATATAATAAATCTGTAGAAGGGTCAATTCTGTACATTGAAAATATTGAAAAAATAAATAGCAGGGGGTGTTACTGGATCGATACCAAACCCAAATATGTGATTAAAAAAATTTTTGTCTGTCTGTCTGTATGTTCAGGCATCACGTGAAAACTAACGGTTCGATTTCGATGAAACTTGGTATAATTATACCTTATTATCCTGGGCATAAAATGGGATACTTTTTATAATATTTGTAATATTTCTAAAAAAAACATTTACAACATAAATCACTTACTTATTATTAACAACCGTAGTTGTAATAGTGAGATTCTCGAGCGGCGGCATCTTATCCATTTTATCCTTAACCGGCTTGCTTTTAACCGCAGCTGTTTTCGGTTTAGTCTTCGCTTTAATGGACGCGTTCCTTCGTAATTGTGAACCATTTTCTGATGATTCGTTGGACGCTGGCTGAGATTTGGAACGGGGTCGTGGGGCTCGTGGTTTTCTACTGAAATTTTAAAATATAGTATTAGGATGTTTTCATCTCGACCAATATGAAACATTATTTCCTATAAAATAAATATCTAAATTTTCATATGAATGCTATAAAACAAAATATTATTAATTGGACAAGAAAATTTTCTCATTATAAATTTCTTCAACTACCCGCATTCGGTACCTCGTTTAAATAATTTCACCAACTACCCACAATCCGCGTCTCATTTACAATATCTCCAACTACCCGCGTCTCATTCACAATATGTCCAACTACCCGCACTTGCGCGGTATATAAGCGACTCACCCGGGCCGGTTGGCCGCAGTGAGGTCCGGGAAGTCGGAGGGGCTGGGCGGCTTCTTGTGCGCCGCCTGCAGCGCCTGCCGCCGGTACGCCTCCTCGTCCTCCCACGTGCGAGTGTACTTGTTCGGCCCGCGGCTGGGAATGCAAATAATAAATACAAAAATTAGAAAAAAAAGACGTGTGGCACTCGGGGACTGCCGCGGTAAAGCTATTGCATAGCATGCCTTCAAGCCACACCTCCGAGCCCGTCGGAGTGGGGAGCGTGAGGTTTTTTCGTTACGGAATTTCTCGATTCGGTCCCCGCGCTCAAGGCCCGCGATAGAAGCTATTCAATAGCTTAAAATTTTTTATGAATATGAAAATAGAAAAAAACAGGAACAGTGCTCCGCGATTTTACCCGCATCGCTCCGCACTTCACCTCCGTGTCAGCGTGATTATATATAGCCTATAGGCTTCCTCAATAAATGGGCTACCTAACACCGAGAGAAGTTTTCAAATCGGACCAGTAGTTCATGAGATTAGCGTATTCAAACAAACAAACTCTTCAGCTTTATAATATTAGTATAGATTAAACATTTTGACTTTTTTAATTTTTATAACAGAACTAAGAATATTTCTATTATTCTTTACACACATTATCGCTCAAAGTGCGCCTGTATAGTAGTATACTGTATTTGATAAAACCGCGTCTGGAACGCACGATATTATTTCTTTCGCGTGTTAGTTTCAATATTTAATGTTGAAAAGAACACGTTCATCAATTTACGATAAATTCATTTGCGTAAAAACATTCGCACATAACATACCTATTACATGAAAATGAGAAATCTGAATGAATATAAGCACACTTCATCCTGACCACAAACTGCTACATTCATCAAACGTGAGATAGAAGAACTATATTAATCTCAACTATAAGAGAATCTAATCTAAAAGAAACCTGCCTCTATAAAACCTAAGAAAATAAACGGTATAAGAAATCTATTTTTAAGTGCGTCCTATGATTAAAAACATGCCACTAACGTAATATATAGAAATTTGCAAGTAACAATAAAAAATAACTATTTTCTCTCACATATAGGCTAGTATTAAGGCCTGTTCAGATTAGAGCGGTATCCGCTACCGCCGTGGGTAGCGGTATCCAGGTGGCTATGCGATTAAATCTCTTACGTAGTATATCATAGAGACTCTAATCGCGTAGCTCTCTAATACCGCTTCCTACGGCGGTAGCGGATACCGCTCTAATCTGAACAGGCCTTTATTATGCAAAAACAAATAATTTAAGCATTTAAGTATGAAATTAATGCAATTTCACTTATATACCTCTAGATAAAGCCAAGGAAAAAATGCGATTTTTAAAACGAAAGGCAAAATAAAACCAATATTGCAATAAGTTTCTAATCCGTATACAAATTAATGCCCAAATAAATCTTATTAAAGAAACATGCATTTTATAACAAAAAATAATTTTTAAATATTAAAAAATATTATGTAAACATGCAAACAGATAACCATTTAACTGACCGCCATTTTCTCGACCTTTATGTAGGTAATGCGTGTAAAAGTATTAATTTTTTATTAAATAAAAAAAAATAAACATCCATAATACTGCTTTGTTGAAAATGAAATGATCAATGATAGAAGTAGTAAGAATAACTTAGATTTTTTTAATACTTAGGTATTATTTTTTTATCAAATTATGAGGTTTTAGAACGCTAATTCTTTGATTTATACGTAAAATTATTATTAACAAATTGTTTTATTTATTCACAAATTTCAATAAAAAAATAATAACCAGCTTCGGTTTTTTTTTCCAATTCTCATTTAATTTAATAATATTTTATAAAAAAAATTAAACAAAAAATGTGTTAATCTGTATATCTACATACCCGTAACGCCTGTTTCGCCTCGCGTGCGGCGGCGCGTCTTCATTTCGTATGTCATACCCGTATATGGCAACCAACTCGTCACGGGATTTTGGCGCCTGTAAACACATTTATAATTTTTTTTTATTTTGGCGCCTGTAAACACATTTATAATTATTATTTATTTTATTTAGGCTTGATCCAATATTTTTTTTTTATTTTTGACAAAAAATATCTACATTACTCATATTATAATCTTTACAAAATTGAAATAATAGCATTTACAAAATTACATAGTAAGGAAAAGAATATAAACAACTAGCGGACCGCCCGGCTTCGCCTGTGGTTTATATTTCGCAATAAAAGGTAGCCTATGTTCTTTCTCAGGGTCTAAAGATTGTCTGTGCCAAATTTAAGTAGGGATACAATGTTAGAAACGATTTTTCTGCAAAATAACCAATCTTACGTGTTTAGTAAACAATTTCATGTGCTACAATTTAATATATTACCTGTTCATTTTCATTATATTTGTCGTGCGACCACTTATTCACCGTGTCGGACTTGCGCGGAGCCCTACGGCGCTCGGCGGGCGCTTCGCCCCCCTCCTTTTTTTCGGAGGTTGTCTCTGATGTTGTGTTGCTCGATTCTTCACCACTGAAATATTTTTTGTGGAAAAATTTGCATTTTTTGAGCAATTCTACTATCCTACTAATATTATAAACGCGAAAGTTTGTGAGGATGGATGGATGGATGGATGTTTGTTATTCTTTCACGCAAATACTACTGAACCGATCACAATGAAATTAGGTATGAAGGTAGCTGAAGATCCAGATTAAGAAATAGGATACTTAATCAGACAGGAACGGGAACAATGCGCGGGCGAATCCGCGGGCGAAAATATAGTTTATTTATAACATCTTATTACGTGTAAAAATTGTTGTAAGAATTTGAGTGTTTGCCGGATTCAAAGCGCTTATTGTAATACAATAAAAACTTATAAGTGGCTGATTAATTGGCCGGGTTAAGTGCCTTAAGTCTACAAACAATAAAGAACGTGTTTGCCGAGCACGTGTCATAAGTGATTAGTGAAAGTTTTTTGCCAAGATTCAAAGATACCAAAATCGTCGCCTCACTCTATGATGTGACGGTATTACCATGACGCGCCTTAAGTAGTTTCATTTCAATATAGCCTAATTATGTTGTTCGACAAAAGGAAGGCTATGTTACCTTCACAACAGTAACTAATTTAATTTTTCTATAACGTTTCAAAAGTGCTTTTAAAAGAAACTCAAGTGAGTAAAATATTAAATGTTCCAATTTAGAAGCTATGTATTACTTGCTAAGCTAAATATGTAACGCATTTGGTTATTCGCAAACAATTATTGTTATAATTATACGATTTGAAAGGATAATTTGATATTGATTTAAACGCAATTTATTACGCGATTAGGGAAGTGAAATGTAAGCGTTAATTTTTTAGTTATTATATAAAACTATCGTAAGTTGTCTGTACATTTTCAAATACACGAATGTTAAATAACAAAGTATCTGTATATTGTTGATTTTAAGTTATATTTAGGGAAAGAAAAAACACGTTTTATATAATGTTTTTCTTTTTCATCATATTACGTATACCCAAATCATCAAAAATTTCTAAAAAATTCTCATTTTAAACCGACTTCAAAAAGAGGAGAAGGTTATCAATTCAGCCGGTATATTTTTGTTTTGTTCTGTATAAAGTATCGTTAATTATATCACAGAAGTTATGTGCTTCAATTGAAACTAATAAATAATGTATGACAATCGTATCTTTTCATTTAATATGGATATGCATGTTATCCCCAAGTCTCTACTGTACAAATAAATTTAATTTAGGGTTGTCACCCTACCCGTTTTATGCTTATTAGTTACTATACTGCAAAAGGGTAGGCTAATGTGCTGGTTGTTTTTGAATTTACATTTACCAACTTGGTAACTAACATAATAAATCACATCACATAAAATATGATTTTTAGAATATCATTAAGATGATAAAAATGTTGTACTAAACCATTTTTAAAAATTCAAGTTAATATCTTATTAAAAAGCGCTACGAATCGAAAACCTTTTTATTCAGTCAGTCAAAACGCCAATTGTTTAAAAAGTCACTTTAAATTATATCATTTCATTGTTATACTTCTTTGACTCTACTATAAAAAATGTCCAAAAAATTATAACAATACTTTGTTGACAGCCCTACTGCTATAAGAAGTACAAAAGATATTAATGTGCCTAGTGGAGTGTGACAATGGTACGCAAACTTTCTACATTACAATATTGTATTACGTTTGCACACATGAATGGACAGATCGGTCAGCGAATTTTATATATGTTTAAGGATTTAGGGACTGCGACGAAAGTATAAGGTGCTTTTTGCTATCGCAGAATTTAATATATTATTATTTAACAAAAAAAACTAAACAGCTTTCACATTGTTGTAAAGACTAAATGTAAATGGAGTCATACAAAAGGAGTCAATACAAAGAGCCATCAAAATCGGTTCATCCAGTCATAAGCTCGTTGGTACAAGCCCAAAAAAATACTTTCAGTCGAGTATAGAATCTCCTCCTTCTTTTGAAATCGATTGAAAATTAATAAGTACGTAATAAAACGTTTTTATTACTCTTATCGTTTTCCCTAAGCATTTGGTAAATTTTCAAAAAAATTGAAAATTTATTTATTTATTTATTTATTATTACATAAATCAATAACCTTTACAGGATAAACCCAATGCGGTACTGACTAACACTATAATTCTATACAAATACAAACTTAAAACATAAACAAACTAACTTACAATCTACGAAATAAGATAAAATTAATACAATACAACAACAGATAAAGATTAAAATGAATAACTAATAATATAAAGAAGAACCTTTGCCAATTCACCCAACGGGCATGTGAATATGTAAAATGTCAAATATTTCTGAAACTAATGAGTTTCGGCTAGGTAATGTTTACTTTTTTTACCCTAAATAAGCTATACTTTCAGTTTCACTGCTTCAAAACTATTCAAGTCACCATAATATATATTATTTATATATGTCTGAGTAGTGCTAATATACGCATAAAAAGATGAAAGTAAACGATTTACATAATTCTTTTGAAGAATAATTTGTCAACTATTATTTGGCATATCCATAAGTGAAAGTAACTCTACCATTAAAGATTTTGTCTTGTGTTTTGTGTTTGTTTTTTCACTATTTCTTTTATTATATTCTAGCGCTCTAGATAACCAAACCAACCGCAACCAACCACAATAGTAATAAATAAATAAAAGACTTAAAAAAAGCGATTTATTAATTATATTATTTTAACTCATATTTCTCTGAATTATCGGTCTAGAACCAAAAATATATTTACTTAGCATCCTCCTTACTTATTTTAAGTGTAGCATTAACAAAAAAATAATGTTTCTGTAAATAAATACAATAAAATAATTACCTAGCTGCTGTACGATCGTCATGCTCGTAAAAGGTTCCTCTTTTGGGTATGTACTGAGGGTTACTCCTGTCCTCGTCGTCATCTACACGTTTTTCAGTCTCCTGAAAAATAATAAAAGCTTATTATAATAAAAGTATAATGAAAACTCACAAGTCTATTATAAGAAATAAATAAATAAGTCTTCTAGGAAAGCGCGCTCCATCTTAGGCCACATCTCAGCTTTCCATCAGGCGAGATAGTGGTCAAGCGCTTTATAGTTATATATAGTTATCTATCAAACAATAAAAAAAAAGTCAAAGTTACTCATTGGTTAGTAGCTAGAGCACAATTAGTTTATTATTATGTACAGTATTTCTGAAATTTGAGGCATAACCTTTCAATATCACATATAATTTTAGTTCATACAGTATAATAAGAGCGTGTCCACATGTCCACGGCGTGGACACGCCCTAAGACCAGTGCCTTTTTTACATACCCTCATAAAATAAAACATATTAATAAAAATCCTAAAAAGGTCTTAAATTCCTGTAAGTTCAAATGTATGATTTAATTGTATGGCTATTGTAAAATAATTATGATTTACATTACCGTGAGAGTTGGTTAAATATGTTTATAGCATGTATTTATGCAAATTAAAGTCATAAATCATTTCTTTGTGTATATTTTTATTCAGTTGATTAACATAATTTAAACATGTACAAAAATATATGTAGAAATCTGCAGTATAATTAAATAAATGCAATAGGTACATATTTAAGTGTAAGTATATTTTCTTTTCAGAGACAAAATACAAAGAAAAAATACACTTATGTCATATTATAATGGACTGCTTTATCACTTTTCAGTGATCTCTACCATACAAATTACCGTAAAACCGACTTTTTAGCAGAGATTAAAATACAGCCCGTAAGAAATGTGATAAGTCAATGCCTCAATTGGCCAAACAAACATAATTGAATTAATTAGCTACATAATATAATATATCATCATTGTCATTGTCTCCTGCTTATAATAACCCAATACATCTTAATAAGGGTGCGTAGGGTGACTATTAAATAGACATCAAATAGATGAATTTTAAACAAAATCTTGGCAAAGTATCGGAAAATTTATGGACTAGTGAAAGTTAATCTTTTTATTCCATTATTTTTACTTTATGGATGTGTCTTATACAAATCATCGCTACACTAGGAATACATATGCATGAACATGCAAATAACACCATCTGCCTGGCAAGCTTTTATTCTTAAGTTTTTTTTTAAGTAGTTGTAAATATGTATCAAATCAGTATTTTAGTGGTGCTTCTTTATAAGATTCTTTTTATCAATGCATAAAGGTAAATTTTGTTTTATATTTTGCCTTCTTAGTGAAGCTCATAAATCTTAAATAAAATGAGGCCATATTTTCTGCTGTTTTAGTAATCTATTGCCTATAGTTATTGAACAAATGTACGACACTAATTTGTCATGGCCTACATCAACTTTAATCTTATTATAAAAGTGATTATGAGGCACATATAATGCTTTATAAAATAGAGCATATTATAAAATATTTTTTATAATGAGGTGTGCTAAGATAGTATATCTATAATACTAGCGGTCCGGCCCGGCTTCGCCCGTGGTACATATTTACAGTTTCACATCATAAGAACCATCCTCGTACTTCAAGGAATATCATAAAAAAATAATTATCGAAATTGTGACCAAGGTAAATAGGGATTCATTTTTATATATATATAATATTGTCAAAATAAATAAATACATATTCATTGAATGCACACTTAGAATCCATTGTTGTAAGGAATATTATAAATTATAATTATACTTATTTGATTATTTTTTAATGTTAGTTTTATTAAAAACTAAATGCTCCGCGCGGTTTCACCCCCGTGGCTCCACTCCTGTTGGTTGTAGGGTGATGATAATATATAGCCTATAACCTTCCTCGATAAATGGGCTATCTAACACCGAAAGAATTTTTCAAATCGGACCAGTAGTTCCCGAGATTAGCGCGTTCAAACAAACAAACTCTTCAGCTTTATAATATTAGTATAGATTAATATGTATGCTGCAAAAGTATGGCAGTGAAAGTAGATCAAAACATCTATATTCAGCAAAAACATAAACACCAAAAATATTTTCTTATAAGAAACCTCTTTCTTATAAGAAATCAAATATGAAATTAGTACAAGAAGCCATACAGCTCAAATCATAATTTTATCATCACTATCAAAACAAATCTGTACACTTATCATATTTATTTATAAAATTAGTATAAAAACAAATAACCATTTTTATCTGATTACCGAATACTGCAAATGAAAATTTCACACATTATGAGGTAAGGTGCTAAAAAAATTGAGTATTTACATGGGGTCAAGCGAAGATAAACTAACCTGTTTGTCTGGATCCTGGTCTGAGTGCTCTGAGTCACTACCCTGGGAGTCATAATCAGACTCCTGAGGTACACCTTCCTGAAAATGGTTGGCTACTTTTAACAACTGCATTTCACACCACTGGCTTTAACACCTACGTCGATGAACTTAATTAGGTGGTATTAGCTATCTAAAAATTCTAAACACAGTAGCGAATGTGCGGTGAGAGGTTTCTGACCTCAATATAGCGAAAAGTAATGGGCATACCGACACGCGAATGCGCGGGAGAAAGTACGCGGCCGCAATACTTTTAGCGCCAAAACGAAAGTTCAATGCATAAATTGCAAGACGTGTTTCCAACTCACGTTTCCTGAATTGTTTTGTTCGATATCTTGCGATGCATCCGAGTAATCGCAAGAATCGTCCTGTTCTTGCCTTCTTGCCACGGACGTCATTTCGGCGCCCTCCGGTTGAACTTGTAGGACTTCCAGATTGATGTTTTATTTCACAGTTAATTAAGCAAACGTTTATCGTCGATTAATAAGATTTATTCCTCTTCTTCCAAGATCCCCACCTGGGTCAACGGAAAATGAAAGAACGTCAAATAATGAAATAAACAAGAAATCTAGCGGCCATAAATGTTCAGTTCCATTTCACGGAATATTATTATAATAATTCAATAGTTTGGTGGTTAACGCATCATTGACATTTCATGAAGGAATTTCAGCGAAAAAATAATTTGCTGGGATTTAAAACAAATTGAAGACAAATGATAATGGAGTTGATATTAATTGAAATTATTTCATTAAAATGAAGAAAAATAAAATAGATCCATAAATTATTGTGTCCGAGTTGTAAAAATCAATGCATTAAAAAATTAAAAAACCAAAATGACAATTTTGACATGTCACCATTTTTCGAATGTTGCCCGACTATCGTCTTATTAAACAGTTTTAAGGTGTTATGGTCCTTATTTTCTGGAGCCCATAACTAAAATAACAAGAAAATCCTTTTAAATACTGTAAAAGATATAAATTATCGCGTGAGAGTGAATCGTCTTTCCATCATCAATTAACATATGAGAATTAAAAATAATATTGATATCTTGACAGGTGTTACATACAAAATAATGTTCAATAAATTTGTGTAATAATGTCCTATAATATTTATTATTTAATATCTATCGTGTTCTATTGTTTTCTTTTTTTAAGTATATATAACTCGCATAATTTGTACGAGTTTTATTTATGTATTTCTAATACATATTGGCTAATCACTAATATTTATAATATTTGCACGCGTACATAAGACGTGAGTAAATTTAATTTTTATATTATTTCCAGTTAGCAAATAACAATAAACAAACAATGTCTGCTTTAATTATACAAGTTAACAACGTTGATATAAGAGAGTACTTTTCCATTGGTAATTTATTTTTATTTATTTATTTATTTATTTACTCTTTATTGTACAACATATTACAATGAAAGTACATAAAACAAAACAATTTAAAATGTACAAACGGCGGCCTTATGGCTCAAAGCCATCTCTGCCAGGCAATTTTTAAAGTATTAGTGAGCAACACTTCGACTCTACGTCAATTCTACTGTCATCTGTCGTTGTGTTCTGTCAATAAAATCACAAATGTCAAATGTAGTGTTGCCGAACTATCGATAGTTTGACTATCGATAGTTGACCTTGAAAATAAGTCAGAATATCGATAGCACTATCGATAGTATCGATATTATCGATACTATCGATACTATCGATAGCGTTAATCATGGAATACTATTGATGAACTGCAATAGTATCGATAAAATCGATAGTATTGATTGCCAATAGTTGCTATACTATCGATACTGTCGATAGTATCGATACTATTGCTACTGAATATTGCAACTACAATCGATACTATCGATAGTACTGATACTATCGATAGTTTTGAGCTATCGATAGTAGTAAATTGTGCAATAGTATTGTTCACGATTTCTTGGTATAATGGTTCAGTCAGTGCCACCGACCCATATTATGACTCAGTTTATCGATAGTATCGACACTATCGATAGTATCGGTAGTTCGTTCGATATTGAGCTTCGATAGTATCGACACTATCGATAGTATCGATAGTTCGTTCGATATTGAGCTTCGATAGTATCGATACTATCGATGGTATTGCTATGTGTCGATAGTATTTACGCTTATAGGACTATCGATACTATCGATAGTATCGACACTATCGATAGTATCGATAGTGCTATCGATACTATTGCTTTTCCCCAACTATCGATAGTTAATCGATAGACTATCGATAGTGGACTATCGAGCGGCAACACTAGTCAAATGTCATATTATGGGATAATTTATTGAAATGTTGAAATTATTGTAAAAATACACAAATAAATAAATCAAAATACCTTTATTATTATCTCTGCGTAGATTACTTGTATTTATATTTATAAACTTTCAATTATGTCCTCTACCGACAGGTAACTATTTTTTATTTCTCCGTTAAGTATTGAAAATTCAGTTCAATTGAACGTTAATTAAACATTTTCTTATTCTAGCGCTGTTGAAACTACTGTTAGTCTTGAAAATGTTGAAGATATTAAAACTGTTCAGTTGCTAGCTAAAGGAATGCTTGAACTATACGAACCACCTTTGGTTACTATCAAAACGCATTTGAAAGAACTAACGTAAGTAGTTATATTATTGAAAATAAATCCATAATTAGTTAAGAAACTCCAAAGTATTGCCATTATATGAACATTTATTACATTTTTTATCTTATAATGTCTATATGAAATATTCCAATTGGATTTTGGGTTACAGTTATATTAGATAAATCTATGCAAGTGCACAAAGTAATAAAGATGTAGCGTTCAAATAAAGTAGACAGAAAATTAATCAAATACATTATTTTGAAATACCAGACAAAATTTTTGTTTTCAAACTGAAACTGGCTCTAGAAAAATGAAATGCCACATATTGATTTTTGTTTGTAGTCCAAGCAGTTGCTAAAACCTAAGTTTAAATGAAAATAAGGGTCATAATCCCACATCCGAATATTTTTTTCAAAGTGATGTTCTTTTTCAATTCTTTTTTTTTATGACAGAGCAAGCAAAAGGGCAAGTGGGCTACCGGATGTTAAGTAGTCACCACTACCCATAAACACTTGTAACAATGTGCTTTGCCGGCTTTTAATGTCTTTAAATTATTATATTGAATATTTGATTTTCAGAGAGAAGCAAGATGCTGTACACAATATGTTACTATCAGAGAGAAGGCGGCTCGAAGACTTACAAAATGATGCAACACTTGATGCATTGGTAAGTTATATTTTAACTGACGACGCGGTTGGCGCAGTGGTAAAGTAACTGCCTACTAAGCCGACGGCACAGAATACATAATAGTAGCTAAACGCTACAGAACGGACACTCTCCGCCTCCCGCCAAAATTAAACACTTACCTCACCCCCGCGCGATCAAACATAAAATGGGCCATATTTTTCTGCAAGGACGATACGCAACGAAGATTGACAACATTAATCAAATTGACTTAAAGTAATTGTATTATTTTGGATTTGTGATTATCGTTTTTCGTAGAAAATGGATAGATATTGTGCTGTTTACGGATTTATTTCATCAGAAAAACGCGAATTTTTTTTACGCTAGACACAAATGTGCCAACCATAAAGCGTTAACACACACATTTGCAGTCTCTACAGTGTGACTGTCAAAACGATCATTTTGTATGGAGTGTCCGGGGTGTGCCGACGGTCCCGGGTTCGATCCCCGGTCAGGGCAAATATTTGTGTGATGAACTCAATTATTTGTTCTTGGGTCTGGGTGTTATTATCTATATATGTATTTATAATAACTATTATATTTATCGTCGCCTAGTACCCACAACACAAGCCTTAATTGAGCTTACTGTGGGACTAGGTTGATTTGTGTAATAATGTCCTATAAAAAAAAAACTAGTACTAGCTTACTGCCCGCGACTTCGCCCGCTTTGTCTAAAACATAATAAATTATATACTAAAACCTTCCTCTTGAATCACTCTATCTATTTAAAAAAAACCGCATCAAAATCCGTTGCGTATAAAAGATTTAAGCACACAAATGGAAATAGGGACAGAAGAAGACTTGTTTTATACTATCTAGTGATAGTGACTAGCTAACCAGACAGACCTTATGCTTTCTATACGCAAATTGTCAAACCTGTGAGATTTATATGGCCGTTATGTTCTCGCATTTGCGTAGGTTTTGGCGAGTTTTTCTTTAATAAGATCCTTCTCCTGACAATAATGAACACACCAAAATAAGAATTAAAATAAGAATTACCGAAATAGGTCCTGCCAAACAGCCATGATGCTGTGACCAAGAGAAATAAGGATACATTTTTATTTTATCTAGTATAAAATTAACTAATTCTGTTGATAGAAAAGATTAGATTTATCTAGAAAAAATAATAAGTTTTTCACTACTTATAATGAGTGATATAGACCGGGAGATACTGACACAAAATTTCGAGTCATTTGTAACAGGATGGCGGTTCTACAGGGGTGTTAGTACGCAATGACAAAAAGAAAAATGATGGTGTGAACGCTGGTAC
>CAJQZN010035252.1:0-11751 GCA_907164685.1 Colias eurytheme | reverse complement strand
CTTTCTAAAAATACTTGCATAACTAAAGACATGCTAACAAAATTGCTTCTTTCCTGGGACTATGCTAAGACTGAGCAATTTGTTCGTCTTCAACTTTTTTGAATATTTCTTGTGGCAATTGTTTAAGCCAGTGTGATTGTAATCGGTATGAAACAGGCCTAATTATTGACTATTGCTATGAAATCATATCAATTTTTTTTTATTATTATGACCTTCCTTTTATTCTTAATATTATTTTTACTTTTATTTAATTATTGTTTGTATGAATTTTTAATCTAATTTAATTTTTAATCTGTATTATGTTTATATATTAAATTTAAATCTGAATTTTAAATATTTATCATTACATAATCGCCGCTCTGTTTATGAAATTCTAATGTTAAACATTTCACGGTCCCGCAGGACAGGCATTGCCTAGTGCGGGAACCAATGTTTTTATTTCCTGTATTTTAACGTTTTTCTTTAAGAAACTGTATTAAGCACTATGTAATAATGTATGTATTATGACTGATGTACGTGTCTTAAAGAATAAATAATTTTTTACTTTTACTTTTACTTTTTACTTTTAACCTTACGAAACAATTAAGAAATTATATGAAAACGAAAATAAATATAAGGATACTAGGTATTTATACCTACATAATATTTGTAATACTTCAATTGTAACGTTGCGCATTTTTATAGACCTCATAACAAAACCCTATAAAGACTAATTGACTCATAAATTACTAACTAAAACCAGAAATTAGCATTTATACATCAAACCATTCAAATAGATTTTACATTAATTTATCATCGATGTTTATTTAATTGTTATAACAACACTGATTTCTATTAAATATAATTATAGTCCTTTCCACCTAAGATGATTTCTGTGACACATCGATTTTTGACACGTGTAGAGATGTCGGTTACTGAAATCGTATCAATTGTTTCCGATAATCGATAATATTCTATATGGAAATGAAATCGATTTGAATAAAGTACCAAAATTAGTTTTTTTGGCATTTCGCCAACAATTAACTAAGGAACCTTAGCAAACAACAGCAACAAAAAGTCAACAATAACAATTAGTAAAAATAACAGAATACCACGTAAAGTATCAATATAAAAATGCAACTTGTATACAAGGCTGACGTACTCGTACAGACGATTGACTCGATTGACAAACGATCACAAGATGGGCGCCGATTATATGATTTTCCAACTCTATGATTTTTCAACGATCCATTTCATGTACACGAATTGCGTAGGTATTATATTTTTGTGTTATTTTATTTTATTTTTTATTATATTAAACTAAACAATACTGTTTTTGATTTATAAGCTTAAGATGTTTCATTTTTATATTTTTGGTAATAATGCCGCCATAAAATAAAAATATTATGCACTAAAATTATTTTGACTTTTTAAACATAAAATACGTAATTCGGAACACGATGAAGTGTCACAGGCATAGAAATCTAAATAACAAGACACTAGAAGTCGTAAGCGTGCGTGACCTTGTCGCCACTCAGGTGATTTTCACATCACCAGTGCATTCGTCACTGTTCAGTTGCTCTGGAGACGTATGAGTGTATACATGGTATGTTTCAGCAATTCCCATTGCGGAAATTCTTCCACACGTTGTAATTATACTTATAAAGGAATAATATTTCATCGGAAAATATTTTTTTTTAGAAATAATGCCGTTTTTTCTTAAAATTATAGAATATTTACAAGTACATATTACGAGTGTCACCATAGTAATCGAAATAACAATGAATGACACAGTCGACCATTCTTATTATCACGTTTGTTCGTATTGGAGCAAAAAGTCTCATATACTTAGGGATGTTATTCTAAAATAAACCGTAAATTCGTGCGTTAGGATACATATTCAAAAGCTTAATTTAATAGTTAAGTTAGTTTTCACTAAAATCAAGCTGTCCAATAAAAGGCATAGTTTACTTGTGTGTACTGTTTAGCTTTCGGTTTGAATGTGTTGATTTTGGCGACAGCGGTTTTCATACGAATTATGACATTATAGCACTTCTATGTGTCTTGTTATTTAGATTTCTATGGTCACAGGAATCATCCTAAATGAAAAGGACTATAATAAGCAATCATTATAACCCCAGTATAAAAAACACATTGCGAATAGAAATAAAAATTGTTAAGTTAGAATAATACTAAAAGTAACCCTACTGGTGTGACCTCGACCCCATTTGACCCAATTTCTTTTTAACGACTGCTACACCGATCGTTCCTTGAAAATCGGCTCACATCTGCTTATCAAAACTGTAACACCAGAATAATGATAACGTTAATAGTTTCATGTTAAAAATTAATGACATAAAGTGCTTTGGCAGAATTTCGAATATTAATTCCACCAGAGGATTATTTTAAGATACTGTGGAAATGTTTATATTACTATCGGTTAGGTAATTTTACTTAATTTTTATTAGAATTTCCCTCCATCCGCATTCATTCTAAATAATCTACTAAAATTTAATCTTAAAAGCGTTCTGTGTTGTATAAATGTAGAGCTAGCTAATCGAGATTCGAGCTAGGGAAAAGGTACCATGAACTATGAAGGTAAGTATTCAAAAATAAAGACTACTAATATACTTAATAGTAGACCTTATTGCACACTCAGAAGATCACCTAAAACATTAACCTGACCGTTTATAATATCACGGAATATGAACCAGCGCACATTCCAGTTTCTGTATTTTAATTTAAACGTTGGATTCCTAAGCTTTGAACTGAATTGCTTCGTACAACTGCGATAATTTGTTGTTTTAACCTCTTGAAAAATAATAAGGTATGTAAATTGGAGTCTAAAGATGAAATACAGTAATTTGAACGATTATTAGGTAGGTAGATATTAGAATAAATAGACAATAGATTTTTTATGATATATTCCCCGATCAAAAGCCTAATATCAAAATAAAAAATAAAATACGAACATATTAAGCTATTATGTAAATTAAATTTCATCTTCATAATCCGACAATACGTAATCTATTTTGCATTGCTAACTCGACAAAGTACCTTTTCCCTAATCGTCCTTGATATGAAATTAATTTTCTATGTAGAAGACATGCGTTTCTCGTATAATTTAATTTATTTGTCCATTAGTAGAATAGAGAGCTGAGAGATAGATATGAATCAAGTCTTTGATAAATTGGGCAGTTAGATATTAAATAATGCATCGGAATGAATGTTCGGTAGCTTTCCAGTAGTAAAGGATTTTGTGAAACTCTTTGGATTAAATACTAAGAAACAAACAATCAAATAAAGATTTGATATTTTCAGATAAATTGGAAGGCCTACGTCTTTAACTAAAAATTGCTTTAATATTAGCAGTTTAGCAAAAAATAGAGTTAGCTATGTACTGATGTAATGAGTATAATGACTAAAGCGCGTCACACACGGTGAAGATACTATAATATTTTATCTTAAGATACTGTTATATTTTATATTACAGTATCTTAACGCATCCGGTATTGACAGTACATTACAGTACATTTAAAATATTATAGTATCTTCACCGTGTGTGACGCGCTTAACAGACGCCCACCCATTCAAGCCGTCAGGTGCCGTCAGTTTGAAAATAAATCTATAGTCCTAAATTATGCCTATCAATTATATTTTATACAAAAGTGGGTCTTAACGTATTTTAATGTAGAAAAAAACCAATACAACTTTAACACCAAATTAAATAAAACTCATGGAATATAAAATTTACTAGTTTATTTGCTAGACTGGGGTAGATCCCTTTAAAATAATAAAAAGTGCAAAAAAATCGCAGTCGGATGAAACCCATTAGAAAAGGAGGAGAATATGATGAAAATAAAAGGAAAAATAAATTACGGTCAATCTGAGTTCGGGAAGTGGGAGGGGGGAGCTTTTAAGAGAAAAAAATGGTTTCTCTCGATTTCCGACAAAACTACAAGTCCTACGGAAAAAGTTCAATGGCAAAGTTGTAGGTAATAAAAAGATCTACAGCTTTTGTATTGACAATTTTTTCACATAACCTCAAAATTTAGGTGAAGAATTCAAAAAACCTAGTTTTTGGTTTTTTATTTTTATCTACTTCAAAATTTATTTTTTTTTCTACGAAATTTGGTGGAAACTTGCTTTATTATGTTCCAAATATACTGTAATTTATTTGATTGAAAATATTTATTTTTTCGCCTTATTTTGAATTAATACCAAAAAAACAACCTAATTTTCAATCGAAAAGTCACCCGTCAAAATATCAGCTTTTTTCAAAAACGTGGGGAGTCTTTTATTAATTGAAATCTCTACTTTCATATGGTGTAAAAAAAATAAACATTACCATAGTAAATGTTCTCAGGAAATGCATATAAACAGTGTTAAAATGAGCTTTTACTAAATCAGGCACACTTCTCAAACTACCTGAAATGTTTTTATCGACATCATTTTGCTTTTGAATATGCTGTAAAATATTAAACTTAGAACAGATAATTTTTTTTCTTTTGAAATATTACCGAAAAGCCGATACAAGAGAAGATATAGAGTTCAAGAAGTGTGCCTGATGAGTTGACTTTGTCATTGAACTTTTTTCCGTAGGACTTGTAGTTTTGTCGGAAATCGAGAGAAACCATTTTTTTCTCTTAAAAGCTCCCCCCTCCCACTTCCCGAACTCGGATTGACCGTAATTTATTTTTCCTTTTATTTTCATCATATTTCCCTCCTTTTCTAATGGGTTTCATCCGACTGCGATTTTTTTTTTTGTTTCAAAAATTATCTACTCTAGTCTATGCGGAGGTCGTACAAATATAAGATTATAATGTAGGTAAATAAGTTAACGCCTACACGACTTATCGAACTTGATTGATGAATATCACATTAGGTAGGTACAGGATAAATAATATATTTATTGTCTTTTACCCCATAAATGAATTTATCTAAAAAGCTACAAATAATTTCTTATTTACATTTTGATTAAACTTCTATATAGCGAATAAAAAGAAAATTTTCTGTCATTTCCCGCTACTAAACAATAAATTGTGTAATAGCTAATAAAATTGTAAATAAAAGGGTAGCAGAGCATCTTGTTTGAAACAAAGTTAATGTTCACTTAAACTAGATTTCAGACAGACGAGGAAGTCGGGGCTAAGCATGCGGGACAAAGGGCATCGCCCGCCCAGACGCGGACTGAGAGCATATTTAACATTGGAGATGTCTGAGCGAAAATATATGAGAAATTTTGTGTCTATGTCAACTAATTTTAGAAACAACTGTCAGATATGTCAGGACAAGCGTGTTTAAAATCTGAGGCAAATCAATAACAATTATGTTTTGTATATTTTCACCCCTGTTAACTAACTGTAGGTATGCAAAACTGTATGTGTATATTATGATTTTAACAAATTATAGTTTTTTTTTTTTTGCTGTCTAGAAGTTTTTTAACAGTAATAGACTTGAGTAGTATCTATTCACCCTTTAGGTCTTTAGTTACCATTTGCTTTGCATGTAATAGTGAATTTGGTTCCCATGTTATGAGCCATGCTTGCCTGCCATGCCATACTAATGAATATAATATATTTATAGGCAAAAATGTTTAGCTTTTCTAAAACCGGTAAACAATAATCTATTCACAATCTTCACGTGTTTTCCGCTCTTTCTTCAGAGGGCTTCTTCATCATCGTCTTTTCATTTATTTAAAACCACTAACATATCGTTAAGGCAGATTGTCAATATAAAAAGAGATCCACATTATACAATTGAACAAAGCTTTATTTATTCTGTGCCGGTATTGGCTGCCGATCCAATATCAGGCCGACTAAAATATATTATGCGAAATGTACTGTCTTTTAAATTGTCCGATACATGACTTTTATTATCACATTATCAGTATGATTAATTCAGTTTGCTTAGAATTAGGTAAGAAATAATTATGCAGCACTTCTAGGTACTCGGTCGCCCATCGTCATTCTAAAATAATAGTACTACCTACTAACTTAAGTACTACCTATTAATTTGAGTAGAGTTACATAATGCAAAATAAATACATATAAAAATCCTTTCTTAATGATTTAAATTCAGCTTTTAGAAAGTTTCTTCAGTTGTTCTCGAATTACGGCGCCAGAGGGACAAAGACTTCGAAGTCCAATAAACAACTCTTTACTTTAATTGAAAGAAAATCTTTCCGACAGTTCATAAACTGACCTCAATAGAGACTGATGTTTGTTCTTAAATAACTATGTATTTTAGGTTCAAAATCGTGTAACAAGATCAGTGGGAATATGCAAAATGTGACACGATAAATTATTACATCTAATAAGCAAGGCCAATGTTTCACAGTTTAATTGAAAATTTAATATCATGCACAGCTTGCCCGAATATTGGCTTTGCCATTCACGCCACCCCCATATTTAAGCTGAAATGTTTCAAAATTTCCTCGTCTTTGTCGGATACTGAATCGAACGCTGATGATATTCATCACTTATTACACAGTCTAACCATTCAGACGTACGACTTGACATGTAGAGCGTTGCTTAAAATTATTCTGCAAGCTACAGTTCTGCAAGCTATAATTATTGTTCGTCAAGGAATTGAAATGTGCTTTATAGCCAGAATTTTAAATGAACTGCACAAAGTTACACCCTACAGAATTATTTTCAATCTCGACTTTTGAATATTTTCATATTTTATAAGACCTGTTTATATTAATACAAAACAACAATCAGTAAATATTTGTTACAATAATTATAAAAGATCTTTATAAAAACATGAAAATAAGCTAGCTTAAACGAGCTTATTTTTATTTGCAATTGATTTTTAATATCGGTTATCGGCTTACAGTATTCGTGCCAGAGATTTTAACGTAAATATTGTGCAGCTTTCGTATTGGTGGATAAGTCGATTCGAGGTTACAACTTGCTCTCTATTACGTAGGCGTCAGGCGATATGGAAATGTAAAAAGCTGAACATTTACTGGTTATAACGTTTTATTATTCCTGAGAAAAAACCGTGTTTGAGTTTACTATTTCGTAATAATCTGTCAAAGAACAGTATGAAAGTGTTATTACTTTTAGGATAAAAGTATAATTGCATAATATTATGAACTTACGAAAACTACAAAGAAAGAAGATAACTTAGATAGAGCACGTTCAATACGTCTACTCTAGCCTTGAAAATGAAGGGTTCTCATTAGAAAACCGACGACTATAAAGCAAATTAATTAGCAACAGCTTTTTCAGACCTTTCTGGCTTGAAATAATTCTCTAATTTTTTCAAGATTCAAATTATCATAGAAATCTACTAATATTTTTTTTGCATCTAGGAAAATTCCTAATCAACTACATTAATTAATACAAATACCTAATACAGAACGGCAATTGTTAAATGAAAAATATTTGTATTTTATTTTCAAAGCAGGAACGGCAGGTGCGATTTTAAAAATTAAACTTTAGTTACTAGCTCGACTCAAAGCGTTATACAAAAATGTTTATGCTGTAAAGTGTTGCATTCAAAATATTTCAAATTTATTTTTACGACATTTTTTGTTATCGACGTCACAAAATATTTGCTTTTTGTTAACCGACTTCAAAAAAAGGAGGAGGTTATCAATTCGGCCGGTATATATTAATTTTTTATGTAGGTATGTACACCGATTAGGTACACCGAGGTTTCTAAGTGATTCTTTTTTTGTTTGATGCGGAATGGTTTCGAATTGGTGCCATTAAAATTTCTTGAAACTTCTTTGGCCATATTTAAATCGTCGCCTTACCCAAGACGTGATGGTATTGTCATGATGCGACATTGCCTACGCGCTAAACTAGCCTAAAGAAGTTTTACTTCAAAACTATTTACACAATGCTTTAAAGTTTAAACTGAAAGATTAAAAGGTAAAAAATAAATAAAACGAGATCGCGCCCGTACCTTAAACCGTCCTTAATTACATAGTTCTAGTGTAGCAAAGCAAAAGCTAAATTCTGTTCAAAGACTGAAATCTTTGACGTAATTATCATAATATGGGGGTTGAAAATTTAATTATATTTAATGAACAAGCGCTCGCAGCGCTACAATCCATTGAACGTGAGATGGCATTTAGTCTCCAATCATTTTGGTTAAATTTTATTTAGGTCAACTTCAACTACCCGTGATTTTTGAATGTACTAAATACGTAGTAGAACCTATAGTAGAACCGATATCGACTGTATGATGTTAAATTGGTTGCAAGTGCCCAACATTTTCCAATGTTCATATCGATCGTAATACGAATATAAGGAGAGCATTGAATTCTGTAAAAATGATGTAACCCTATTGATTCAGGAAATGTTCTATCGCTTGAGTATAAAAGTAATTGATTTTAAGTAGGATTCAAACTAAATGTATGTTCATACAGGCTGTAATATTATGTGTACGATGTAGTTTATTAACATATGAATTGCGTATACAAAACATAATATTTCTTTGCCCTATATCACAATTTCTTCATTCGCTGTGGGTTTTCTTGTATAAGATAACCAATCATATCCAATAGTAGTAATAGAAACAACGATTATTGAGGAAAATAGACCTTTTCTTTCTGTATTACGTATCGTACTATCATATCGGTCGTCGAAACGTCTGTTACTAATTTAATTACTCACAAAGATATTATGTAACATTAGAACGGGAAAAATGCCACCTACATGTGAATTTCCCACAAACGCGGTGGGCGGTAAACAATCGAATTGACCTCTTTAATTTATGCCTTGGAAGATCGACCATAAACTTCTGTTTATATCACTTGTATAACAAGCTTTATCGATTCGAGACAATGGTTATATGGTCAAATAATTTAATGGATTTAAATTTTTTTGGCAAGATCTATCAGCATATCAGCTTCACATACTAGTGGTGGAAAATGGGAAGTCAAGGTTAAAAATTAAAATACAACCGAACAAGTCTATTTAAATTTTCATTCGAATGCAATGAAGATTTAATATAATATACTAAGTAACTGTAAATTTTGTTGATACTCAAATATTGATTTCTTCCAGCGATTTCTTCCAGAGAACCTTGCAAGTTCTCTAGATGAAATCTCTCTTAGCGATAAGACCGCTAATTGTTCTAAGATTAAGATATTTAAGTTGTGTTTGTATTTTTTATTTTATCTTTAAGTCAATAAAGTATTTATAAATTAATTTAAAAAAATGCTAACTTAACAACTCACTTTAATACCAAACAAAAAAGGCAAACGTGTAAAGGAACTACGATTTCCAAATTGAAACAAATGACATCCAGTAGTTTCGCGCCAACTCACATAAAGTTTAACGTGAAAAATCGCTCCACTATAACAAGTAATAGTGGGGAATGGACAAGATAAATAACATTTTGTGGTAGCTGGAAAACCACAGATAGCAAACATATATATGAGGTGCGTGACTATAATTCGACAAAAAGTATTCAATGTACATAATATTACATTATCATAATGGTTCGTAATGGTTTTAAAAAGTATTAGATCATTATTAAAAAAGGTAAGACTGAAGTTTAATTATTATGTTTGCTACGAATCTACTTCTGACGTCACTCATTAATGTTACATAGAATATAGTCCTACTACAAAGACTAAAAACATAGCGAATAAGTTATTAACTAGGTTCATTTAAAATCTAGTTAACTAAAAGACTAAGACCATAATAAAAATCACCCAGCTGTCTGTTCTAACGCCCACTCAATGGATCTCGTATGAAAGTGTTACCAAACACACACCCACGCAGTTCTTTCTCTACAATATTTCAAGCAGATTGAGCAATAGCTTCATTGAAAACTGAAAAGCATTGTATTAAAAAGACATGACATATAAATATAAATTTATAAAGAATAGAAAAAATTCGATCATCGATGTTTACATTTACAGGCGAAGATTTATACTAAAAAATGTGTAACCATCATGTGTGGATCGCATTAAATCTGTAAGTGTCAGTTGAGCATGCATCGGCACGAATTGGGTCAAACTCGCATGGAAGTAACCACACCCACTGAGAAGCTGTATTCAGAATTTATCGAGTATCAAACGGTGAGCGAAGGGGATGAGACAATCCTTCAGTTCTGTTTTCCTAATACCTTTGAATAAGAGAGTATCTGCTATAGTTTCCAAATTCCAGCATTACTGTTTGTGGATAACAAAGGTGGTACCTACACTTTGTCTATGGGTGAAATATTTATTGATAAAAACTTATTTTTTTTTTCATAATTGATATACCTATACAAACAATATAAAGATTAAGGATAAAGCATTAGCCAGTAAAAATAATGTCAATATTCGCCAAGTAAACTCTGATAATGTTTGATATTTTGCCTCAATCTCGAGGTTTCCGTACAGAACCCGAATTAATCCCGCTTACTTATACCTGCTTACGCGCTATCATCATTTGCCCTTTCCCAAATATCTTCTGCTTAACATCGCTTACACAGTACTGCGTGGGTATTATTACTAATATGGGTAGTTATACAAAGTAAGGAATTTTTAGCGGCTCAGCCAAATTATACTAAAAAAAACGTTTCAAAGTAATTAATTTGTACGGAATACTGTTATTTAAAGCTGCTTCTTGTTGGTCACTGAAAATAATTAATAAAAACATTTATTTATGCCACTAAGTAAATCTTTGTTCAAAGTGTCAAATTCTCAGGATCCTGAACTGTCCCTCGGACAAATTCTGGTTTAAAGTTCGTCGTGATTTATTTACTTTTCTGTATCAAGGTAATTTGAAAGCCAAATCGGTGAGTTTACTGTGTTTTCTTGCTAGGTAGAATAATTATTATATTATTTTCCCAAAAAAACATTAAAAAAATATTGTCAACATTTTGTCCCCACGCTTTCATATCAGGATCCTGGTCGATGTAAAATAAGCAAATAACAGCTAGGTTTTTTGTCGTGCGATGTTGCCGTTCAGCTGAGTCAATCAGACGTACGAAAGAGACAAAGAATATCATCTAGCTATTCACACCTAGCGCGTAGTATAGTCAGCCCGGCGCGGTAAGTAAGGGAAGTGGTGTCGTAATCAGTGAAGTTCCCAGAATCCTGGTAAGATATTTTTTACGTAATTAATAAATAATATTAGGAAATATAGCGTCTTGATACGTAAGATGCTGACGCAAAGGCCTAGTTTTGCTTAATTCTGGTTAAATGTTGTAAATTCATATGTTTTTTTAAATATTAGACAGATATTCTCAGGATCCTGGTCTCAGGTTCCTGTTAAATTGAAAGCCAGGATACTGAGTACCATCCAGGATGCTGATAAGTTCACACTAAAACATTGTTTCTGCGTAAGATAATTTAAAAGTTTCTACCTATAAACATTAAACTACGTATAAATTAATGAAATAAATCATTTGAGTAGCTGTCGTAATTAAATATCTACAGATAATTAGTATTGGTAATGGTCATCTTTAAGTATGCACGTAATCTTTTAGAAACTTCGGAAAAAAGCATAAAACATTACTTTTACCGATCTTGGCAGTTCCTAGTACTATTTTGACTGTATAGTAGGTGTTTACACAACTTAACTTATGTCATGACTTAGTAGAAAAATAAATCTTTAATAGTCTAATAACAATGATTATACACATGTAAGTGTAAAATAAAGTTGGTTGCATTGCACTGTATTTTGAACACTAAATATTATATTTTGTTGTACAGAAAAAATTGCGAAACCAAAGAAAAGCTAGAAATTGAGGTATGAAAAATTAAAATAGATCCCCTGAGATTGGCAGCTGAAAAAGAAAAAAGACAGACTACGA